>LGRN01000152.1:0-55595 GCA_001883825.1 Emergomyces pasteurianus Ep9510 | reverse complement strand
AAATAATTCTTAATATAAATAACTTAATTTTCATTGTGGTTGTTGTGAAATTTGACACTAGGCTTATCAAATAGTAGGGAGGTGTACGAATAGGTGATGTGTACGAATAGGTGATTGATTACGTTAGTTAACTAACTTAACTAATCCTGTACTCCGTAGTAGGTAGCTAGTTATAAGGAGTAATTTTGCAAGAACTTGTTAATACAGATCTCGATCTTCATTCTAGAAAGAATAAACATGTAATGAAGAAGGTAGGGAAAACATACGCCAATAATGATAATAATAGAAACAAATATGGGCGATGTAGCAGGCGTAACGGTCATTACTATCATCATCACTCTCCAGTGCAGACAAACCGGCACGACTTGGGGTATCACAAACCATACCAAAAGAAACATTTCCAAACAGACTACAGTTTTCTTCACATAATTATACATTCCCTATCAGGTTTTCCACTTCCTTTCTTCAGAGTACGATGGTCTCTCTGCTTCGCTGTGCTATCCATCTTTTCTTTGGCAAGCTTCGCATGTTTGGCCTTTTCTCTCTTCTCGCTCCCGGAATTGTTTTTATTGCTGTATTCGAAATCTCCGCTGGGAAGGGGTTCAACGGAAACAATTGCACCATTTCTCGTAGATGTATGAATAACGCCCCCAGTATCGCCTCCCACTCCCCCTACCCTTCCCCGACTTCTTGAGCGACGGACATTGGGCGATAGAGACGTACCCCCGGAGGGCGAAGTCGACCTGATCCCGTCGCCAGCACTTGATTCATCCTTTGATTTTGCGGGAAGAGGGCTTTTTGCATTAGGAGATAATGCGCGAAGGGATTCAAATCGATTATTAGGGCTACACTCCTGAAGTGCACCATATGATTCTACCTCAGAACTGCCATTCACGGGAGATGGAGCGGAGACTGTAACGTCTACATGTTCGCTATGAAATAGATTGCGAGATCGCCTCTCCTCTCCGTGAGCAGATGACAGTTGCCCACCCGAAGTTGTTTCAGAATCATCGCCGATGGGCAATATTTGGTAGAAAAGAAGATAAGGAGACTCTTCAACCAATGCCTTTTCTATGTCGAAAAGCGTGATTCTTTCTTGGGTTAAATCGTCAAAACGCATCCAGTGGCGGCAGTATTCCGAAGAACTATCGGGGCCATTCAGCGCGGTGCCTCTGGCCAAGGCTATATAATGACCAGATTCCACGGAGTTCCCGCGATGGCAAATAACACCCTGTAGTGAAAGTTTGAAATTCCCATATAATGGGCCTTCATTTTCCATTTCATCATCCTGGATGAAATGCGGAAGTCCAATTTCGATCGGGATATCAACAAAGGTGTTTAGACGTACGGCATTTCCGTTGGGAAGCACCGAATATCGCTTTAAGCATATTCCGAGAATAGGCCTTCTGGAAGAGAAATGAATAGCAGATTGCGCGTCGCTTATGGTATTGTCGGTATACCACGCTATCCAATTTGGTCAGTAACGTTTCCACAATTAGTTAGCTTGTTAATTTACCTGGGGAACAACTTACGTATTAAGCTGAAGATTTGCCAGGCAGGCATCATGACCTCTTTGCGAACATTTCCTTTCCGGGCTTTATTCGGCGTTACATGATTACTTTTACCCCCATTTTCCTTGGGGTCGTCATCTGGAATAAATCGCTCCATAATTATGCTGGTCGAGCGAATGCGCGAGTTGGGTCGCATTGGAGGTGGAGTTTCTGGGAGAGGCGAAGGAGAATCTGTTACCTGAGTTGCTTTGGAGAAGTATGATGAAGCGGAAATTGGAGATGCGGTCTGCGACGACGTTCCCAGGTCAGTTGTTTCGACGTGAACAAAAGATCCCTTCGCCACAGAATCTATTGAGTTAACCGACATCCCTGTATTTCTACGTTCTAGATACCGCTTGACGTCAATTCGATTGTTAAAGTACGTTTCAAGACAAGCCTCTAATGTTATCGGCTTGCCGTCAACTGTTTCGGATGGGATTGCGACCTCGAGAAGTCTCTCATTTACAAACTTGTGGTCGTCACCTGCTTCTTCTTTTCCGGTATGAAATATATCCATCTTTAAAGTAAGTAGGGGAAGATTGAGTTTCTCCGTGATGAATGTAAAGGCCTCGGACACATCTTGCTGTTGCTGGAGGGCGGCAGCATGCCATCCACATTGTGCTAGGGCGTCTTGGATTTGTCTCGTCTGTTAGGTACCCATGTTAGGAACATGAGTTCAGGCTACCATGAATTGGAAAAGCTAAAGATACCTACAAAGTCTGTTGTAATCAATTTCCCAGACCTTAACAGATTTACCCATAGCCGTAACAACATGGAGAGATTCCTTCGGGGTTCATCGTCGAACGAATTGTATAGGATGGCTTCAAAACAGTCCAAGCGTGCAAACATTGCGAATAGCAGGGTATCCAAATAGCAAGTGACGCCGTTTCGATTTTCAGCACCTAGCAACTTAATGGAAGGGTTGTATAACCTTAGGATGCCATGAATTGAATCATCAAGGATCATAAGCAATTCATATGCTTCATTCACGTCACCACAAGCGATTTTGGACCTCAGCGCGTATCGTATTTGCGGTTCCCCTAGAGTCGCAACTCCTAGTTTTGAGAGTCTGCGCTGTAGTTCTTTGATCTAGTATACAAATTAGGATGTAATGAACAATGAAGGCTACTCAGCGCTAACCTTGTCGTCTTCTTCCTCGATTTTGGTACAATGCTCGCCATTTGATCTCTCTACTGAGAAAAGTTTCAAATGCGGCCCCTGGCGTAGGCTGGGGGCAGAATCCTACAGCGGAACGGTCAGCCAGCATCCCGCAGCGAAAGCGACCTTTCTGGGATGCAGAGATTGCCCGGGGCCATAGAAATCCAAAAGCAAGGCACATTACTCACACTACCAGAATCAAGCATCAGTCGCCATCTCGATGGGGATGTACTCCTCGATTTACTTCTCCTGTCTCTTTTGGAGAGAAATCTTTGAATTCCACTCATGTCGGCTGGTCTAATCGCAATAGCACTTCATTCATCGGCAAGAAAATAACGGCTTTTAAGAAACAGAGCTTAAAATGTATGTTGGATTTAATATCATAGCAAGCTTTAAATAGAAGCCTTGTAATAAACTCAGCAGCCTAGTTCCAAAGACAAGAAGGCATCAGCAAGGGCCACAGCATATCTATCATCTGGCTGCGTAATTAACAGTGCCACAGAAACAAAAATACAATAAACATAACATAAAATGAAATAAACTTACTTGACTGTTGCAAGACAAGTCACAGCTACATGTCTGACATTGAAGGATGCTGCCTCGTGGTTTCACCAGCTGATGCCCCTCCAAGCGAATGTCTAACTAGTACTAGGGTTATGGAGACTGTGATATGGAGTGGTAAGATTGCAAATTAAGTGGAAGTAAAGCCAGGATAGTATCCAGGGAGCTCAGATAACCATAAACCTGCAGTCTATGATGAGGTAGGTATCTCTGAATGTTTGAGGTTATATATAGCATCGCGTCCGAGCAGATTGATTCCATTAAAAAAAACAAAATGCGGGGACAATTCCCCGTCGAAGGGCTGCTGACTAATAAATTTAAATCCATGGTGAGCTACCTGTCACGTGATAACCAAATTCTCTCCATCGCAACGTTGGAAATCTTTTTGAGATCGCGAAGACCAAAATCACGGGAGAGCAATCTAGACGCAACACGGCAGCAATGGCTCTCCGCGAACCGTCAATACACTTTTCCAGGGTGATTCCCAGAGCCCTCATTCCTATATCCAACTACCAGACTCCGTCAGGCCGCCGCAATGCTTCATCCGCCGCCCTTCCCGAAACAATAACAGATGACCTCGAGACAACTTCAACTTTCTCCCAACCTTCCTCCCTGCCAGAAGGCGAAATCAAAGCATTTGATCCTGTAGCAAGAAGCAAGGCACGGAAAAGACAATTGCCTCCTAGTCGGTGAGTTCCAAATTTGCCAATGCCGACAATGGGAACTTCACAACTTTCCCAAATTCTGCCGGACTCGCCCTTTGATTTTTATTTTATAATTTCCCACATTTTCTCACGCTTGCCAATTTAGTTATCAATTTCGCCCTCCAAAATATGACCGCGGCCCTCTCCATCCCCATCGACCACCACCAGCTTGGGACCCCGCGTCCCGCCAGTTCATCCCAGGCCCTTTCACCCTCCCACGAGTTGAGCAAACCTATGAATCTACCATATCCCACGATATCTTGACACTCTGTTACGTACACAACCCACCAGGATTTCGACCGCCTCCCACCCCACAGCGCCTTCGAGGCTGGGATGACTCCTCCCCCTATCATGCCAACCGACCACTCCGTGGGCCGCGAGGAGGAGACGTTCTCCGACTTCTCCGCAAGCCCATAACATTCCGCAACATCCCCAAACTCGACAAGATCACAATTCACAGCTATGTAAATCAAGTTATAGATAAGGGCTCGGCACCGTTACACGTGGCCGGTATGGCTATACAGGCCATATCCAATGTCCGAGTCCAAACGCATAAGATGAAGGGTAACGTTGCCAAGTGGGGGGTTGTACCTGGTAAAGCGCATATTGCTGTCACAGCTGAGCTGAAGGGCGAGGATATGTATCATTTCTTCGGAAAGTTGGTAGATGTGGTGATGCCGAGGATTAAGGATTGGAAAGGTGTCAAGGGGAGTAGTGGAGATAGTAGCGGGAATATTGCTTTTGGCCTTGAACCAGACATGGTCGCTTTGTTCCCGGAAATTGAGGTGAATTATGACATGTAAGTCTTCAACACCTGCTGCCTATCCCATTTGCCTCCTCTTGCGCGACAGTGCAAGATTATCTAACCCGGATTTTCTCTTTCTATTAACATAGGTACCCCCCAGCCATGATACCTGGTTGCCACATAACGATTCACACAACTGCGAAGACAGACAAGGACGCTCGACTCCTCCTCAACGCGATGGGCATTCCGTTTTATGGTAAATATGTAGATTAAACCTAACTTGAGTGAGGGAAGCACTCAATCTACATACAATATATCTTTTTTTATTTAGACCATTTGTTATCTACTGTGATGTACAGTACGTGTACTTTTATTAAATACGGGCAATGAAACCCGCCCTTGGATCCTTTTCTTACAATTACTATTATTGCCCCACACATTTTGTCCTGTACCTTCGACTCTTATATTTACCTGTTAGTTGGATTCGGTTTACAATTTACAATTTACAATAACTTTTCTACTTAATTTGGATGACCCTCCCTAGCAGAGTCATTAAAAAGTTAACCTGCCGATTAATTCTAATTTGGAATTGAAGATAGTTACTGTAAGGCACGATTCATATTCAATAACGAAATATCAAGATTGAAGTCAAAAAACCTTATAATAAAATCGCATCAAGTTTATCATCACAATCATTGCTATCATCAACGGCACGAATTATTTTTCACGAGAGAAAGAGTAGTACTTCCCGTTCTCTATCGACTCTCTGAAGACGAATGTATGGAAAAATGGGAAACATGAGGAATAAATTGGAAAGGGTGCCGCAATATGATCTGGTATGATATGCATAAGTCCCGACTGAAAAGACGCGCTTGATGTCTGACTAGTAGAGTAAGGGGAAAAGCAATAAAAAGAAGTGAAAAACAAGAAAGAGATAAAAAAGGCAGATCCAAAAATAGTCTTCGGAGGTGGTAAATGAAGATGGATGCTGGAAATTTAACGCAGAAGGATGCTATATAAAACAGGCTAGGTCAAACCAGACCGAAGAAAATGAAGCAGCAGAATAAACAAGTACAAATATGGGTGGGCAAATGCTAAAAATCCAGGATCATGAATCAAGTGAGCAGGGAAGATCGTGAAAGCTCGTGTGTAGAACGGAACGGCAGGATCCAATTGAAAGTATCATTGCGTAAGTACGTAGCTAACGCATGGGTGGATGGATGGGTACGATAAATGGCGGTCATGCAGATGATTTTCATAAAATCCAGTATTATCCACGAAACTATTGCGATTGCTCTAATAAGAGAGGAAGCACAGTTCAAAAGCTGAATTAAAACAAGCGAAAAAAACAAAAATAACATATAAAAATAAAAATAAAAATAGAAATTTACAAAGGCAAGGCGTGAATCATATCCATGCTAACGAAAAAAAACGTCAGCTCTTTCGTGGCGGCACATTGTATTCTCAAGGCATGGTCTGTGACAAAAATTGGCTGTTCAGCAGCTCATCCGCGCTGGGGCGTTTCTCATGATTGATCTCAAACGTCATATCCAAGAACGTCATGGCCTCCTTGCTAGCATTTTCGGGTGGTGGCGGGCGTGCCTGGTTACTGCCGATGGCAAAAATAGCCTGCAGTTGGCTACAATCGGGGAACGGGTGAGCGCCAATGAACATCTCAACGACGAGACATCCCAGGCTCCAGATGTCGGCTTTCTTGGTATGGGCTGTTTGTCGGACGACTTCAGGTGCCATCCAATACACACTGCCCTGGAGGGAGGGGCGATGAAGATGGCCGGCGCCGCCGCCTAGATTGGCACCACTTCCTAGCATGGTTGACGCCTCGACGCGCTTGGAGATGCCAAAGTCAGAGATTTTTATGCCGCCTTTGTTATCGACGAGGACATTGGCGCCTTTGATATCCCGATGGATGATGTCGCGGCTGTGCAGATATGAGAGACCTGCCAAGATTTGGCGGACAAAGTTCTTAATTAATGGTTCTTGGAACGTGTTGTACTGTTTGAGCATCATGGCGATGGAGCCTCCGGGGACATACTCGAGGAAAATATTGAGGTGCTGCTCGTCAGTGGATGTTCCTAGGTACTGCACAATGTTTGGATGTTGCATGCCCTGAAGGAGGTCGATTTCATGTTTAAGGGCCGTGACCATGCTGTTCTTTCTTTGGTCGAACTCGGTTCCTTGCGTGGCTGATGGCAGCTCTACTTGTTTGACAGCCATAAGTTCTCCAGTGATGGAATGAAGAGCTAGGAAGACACTTCCAAATGAGCCTTCACCAATTAAAGATCCCTTCATCCAGTTTTTGTTTCCGAAATTGTCGCCAGCCAGGAATGCAGTCAAACCGTCATCTTGTTCCTCTCCATCCTCAGCGACTATCATGCTGAGGCGTTCATTAATCGATCCAGCACCATCGTTGGCAGAAAGGCTAATAGTCTCATCTAGGAAAGTTTGGCGATCAGTCTCCCCTGAAGTGTGGTCAGAACCACTATCGAAAGACACATAGGACTTTCGGTTGGGCTCGATGGGAGATTCCTCTTGGAGTGGTTGTAGGGAAGATGCAATGGAATCCCGGAACGACATCTGTGGTAAATTGAATTTGGAAACAGATAACGGCCTCGCAGGTCTTGCGGACCCATTATTTCCCGCCAACCACGTGTCTGCAATACTAGGTATGGGTGGTGCATCTTTCAAACTGGACGCATAGCTAAGGTTGCTAACGACACTTAGCCGACTCGCAGCACGACTCATACGTTGAGATCTTCGCACGGATAGACGCATCGTCTTTTCGATGTCCTCCTTCTGGTGGCTTGGGAAATACGACGTGAGCTCGTGGATGATCATTTCACTCGGCGGGCGGGCACCGAAAAATGACCGCAACTTCGCCGACTGATGTCGCTCAGAAGTTGCTTGCCTCTGGAACTCTTCCCTATTGCGGTCGGTGGCAGATAAGGGAGATAGAGGTTGCCTGATGTTATGCCATGATTCGCCTGTAAGTTTTTGGAGTTTGATCTGGTTCCGTACATTGGTACCACTAAGAGCATTTAGATGGGCCGTTTGGCTTTCGTCAAGGGCAATCTGAGCTGCTCTTTGGATTTCTTCAGACTCCGGCTCACCAGCATGGATTTTCCTCAAAATCAACCGGCCACGTTCAGACCTGTGTGGTCCATCACATATCTTCAACAATTCTGAATCAGACAAGCGACGGCAGTTGCCTGGATTGGGATCCAAGCCATCGAGCACATAAAAGCAGTAGTTTTTATAGTGGGACTCTGGAAGGAGAAGTTTTTTCAGGACGCAAATGATAATATCCTCGGGAGTTTTGCAATGTTTTATGTTCAAGACTTTAGTCTGACCGCCCGAATGTATTACTCGAATAACCGGCGAATTAGGTGGAAGCGAGCTCATGGTGATTCCATCCATGCTGGGATTTTGTCTGATATGCATGACTGCTCTGGCAGTTTGAGGAACTTCTCCTGGAGTTCCTGGGCGGCGACTGGAGTTAGAAACGGAATTGGGGTAATTATTGAAGTAGTTCGAACCTTGCTCCCTCCGTGAACTTTCCAGCGGACTGGCACCTGGATACCTATATGATCGTAGGCCACGATCGGAATCTGCTGGAGGTGAAGATGGCCTAGATGAAGTTCTCCCTGACGCGGTGTAGCTTGTGTTGTGACCCGTGAGGGATGGAGGATCGAATTGGCGGGACCATCGACGATTCCCCCCAGGTTGTTGTCGAGAGTTTGCCGGACGGGGAGATTCGGAGGAGGGGGGCGTAAACTGGACAGAATCGAGGGCAGCCAACGAATCCTAGGTTTCCATAAGCAGAAAGGTTTAAATTATGCGGATTCGTGCAAACCCGACTTACCCTATTTCGCTTTTTGCGATTCGATACGTTCTTGTTTCTGAGCTGTTTTATGGCGACGAAAATCCGCACTCGGTCTCCGATTTTCTTGATCCCCATTTCCTGTAGAATCTTCTGATCGCAGTCAAGGAGATTATCACCATTAAAATGGTTTGCTGGAAATTTGAGCTTGTCAGAAGGCCAATTGATGTCGCAAAAGAACATGTAGCTTGCCCATGCCAAAGGCATTCAGCAAGATATCTCGTACCTTTGAACAGTGCTTCATATTGCCCACACCGTATGCTATGCAGCCAGTCTATTACCTTTGATTCATCCCAGGACCTATGTAGAAGCGTGTTAGTCTTTGATTAAGGGTAAATCCCAATCCCCGCCCAAATGAAGCATAAACCCACCGAACTGAGTCCAACCCATCAGATCCATCGGAAAATTCCGATTCTGTTGGGCTATTGAATGGGCCATCGCGAGTAGCCGTAGGGATCCCCGGTGTATGCGACGGGAAAGGCATATAGGGTGTAGATAGGGATGACGATAACTGGGATGGGGTGCGTAACGGTAAGCCTGCAGAGTATTGGGGTTGGGAGCTCAACATCGTTCCAGGCTCTGGGCTTCAACGGATCCCGCAAAAATTCAATGGTCGAAAGGTGAAGATGTTAGAAAAGATATACTGTCAAACGGCAGCCTAAAGTGCCATGGGTAGTATCTGGATTGTGACGCGCATTCGATTGCAATGGAGTATAACGATACTTTCGATTTGAAGGTTCAGATCAGAAATTATTTGACGACGGTTCTTGGTGGAGATAGCTGTCCCGATAGAGGGGAGATGGGGGATGGAGGTGACGAGGTAACGAGGAATGTTTGAAACAGAAACGCGTCTTCTTCGACTCCTGTCATAAACTATCAGGTCATACATCAAAAAACAAGTTTCAAAAAACAGGTTTGCTGTTTAAATTTAAAAAAGAATTACCCACTAGTTGATGCCGAGCGCCAGTCTCGCGCTCCAGGCGTGGGATAGGGCTAATAAGCGACCGTGGACTGGCTCCTGAGACTTGCAAGTCCTGGCAATACAGAGAACAAAAAAGTGATTATAATGCTGCTCTTGGGACGCAAGCGCGCGAGACTGCAAGGCCAGGAAGAAGCGTCCAGGCGAGGACAGAATATCAGGGAGCGTCGATCGTGGCGGATCGGGGGGCTAATGTACTGACCCAAGGGTGGGCAGATAGGTGAGGTAATGAGTGAAACGAGGGGGAGCGGCAGTGATCCACAACCTCACACTGGAAACAACTACAACCGCAGCCTCAGCCTCAGCAAAACTTCGAAAGAGGCTTCAGGGAGAGAGAGAGAGAGAGAGAGAGAGAGACAGGGAGAAATTGCAGAACCTGCAACTGTGGAGGACACGGTGCTGGAACAGATGATGTGATGGGTGAAGTTGTGGTGGGTTTCGCCAGAACGCCCAGCAGAAAGGTAAAACAAAGATCAACACCCGGAGACCGCTCTCAATTGGCCCCAGTCGAAACTCGAAACATCCAACAGATAAGTTCTGTGACAAGCCGTCGTTGAGGAAAACAGCTGAACGCAAGGCCAAGAGGCTAGAGGGAGGGGACACTGCTGAGTGCGGAGTTGTTATTCTCGCTATTCGATCCCGGCAGGCTTGGCTTCTTGTGGGAATATCTTTCTGCTGAGTTGTTCCTCTCCGGTGAGTTTATATTTAAATAAATATTTAACAAAACTGCCCGCTTCTTTTGCTTCTGTGAGTGGGATCTAACTAAGTAACCCGTATTTTGCAGTCATCCACAATGCATTGATCGATGCTTCTTTATATGCAAGATTGAAGCTCCAACATGGTAATACGGGACAAGTGAAGCCAATACGAAACCCAACTTTCGGAGATGGGGCTTTTATAATCTCCTGGTTATTAATATCTAATATAGATTCCCCACAAGGGCGAAACCAGATGGATAGAACTATTGGCTGTCATGCGTTTGAATAGGCCGTTTTTCCCTCAACATCGGAACCTATAGGCTATATAATAAACCAGCATCCATGGTCCATGGGACGGCAACAAACAGCAATACTGTAGCAACAACAAACCTTCAACAAGAAGAAAGGAAACTCGAAGTTATGTTGATGTTTCAACCACGGGACCAATCTACGAACTAATTTGTACTATTAATTGTTGCTTGCCTCGCTGGTGTCTCTCCGTCCAACAAGCAAACCCCTCCTCCTGCCAGCCTCGTGTCTCAACCTCCTCCCTGTTTACCTCCTCAATAAGCAACATCATGCGAATCTCATCTCCTGCTTGTCTCCTATTTTCTTTGCAGTTCTATTACGTATTTTTGGCTTCAAAATATACATACAACATATACAACTATCACTTCATTTGAGGGGTCTTGTGCCCTTCCACAATTTTCTATTTAAAAATTTTCTATCCCAGCATGTTGGCAAATCCCCACAATTCTTTTCAGTGCCACATGTTTCATGTTTAACTTGGTTGTTTTTCTGAACGGGGTACAGGACCGTTCTGGACTCTTTTTTTTTGTCTGAATCTTCTTGTTCACCGCATCGGCCTGCTTGAGCCAGGCTGGGTTTCCCTCGGCCCGTGGTAACATGCCAACGTACTTTTGTTTGGAAGGTTACCATCCCTCCCCATGACAGGGCATCTTGAATACATATAATAGATTTTTCCCCCGGTTCATCGAATTCTGCCCATAAACTACCTGAATACACATTATCCGCAAAAGACAAACCAGATGAGACGGAGTGTGAAGGCAGCGGTTTTGCGGCCCAGATTTTTTAATTTTTTAATTTTTTTCCAATGTCAGCCAGCATCTTTTCGGCGGAATGCATCTTTTAGGACTTTGAAAAATACCGTTATTAGTTCATATATATTTTTTTCCCAGACAATAAAAAAAAGGATTCATTCAATAACTGCGTATGCATCTAGATATGTCCCACGGCCATGGGCTGTGCCGCTGTCAATCCCATGCTGAACGGGGATTTGAGTTTTTTTCCATTGTTTCAGCTCATACAGAAATTGGAACAGAATGGGATCATGCCATACTGCTGATCATCTCCAGAATTCTTGAGTATGATGAATCTGGCATTTCTGTTCAAAAATGGCATATGTCCTGGCATACTCCGTACAGATCACTGTTTAAAAGTTGGAGAATCGGGTGGCTGGAGAGGATTTCATTGTTCCTCTCCCCTCACTTTTGTTTATTTATTTTGAGGGGTTTGCGTCTCTTTTTTTCTCAACTTTTCATCATTTCAATTCATAGTCACCTGTGAAGGTACCGAGCCTCTAATTTTCTGGGAGAATCACGCCTGAAATCTATTACTTTTCATCAGCCGTTTGACAGTGGTGCGACCTTTCCGATGAGCAAAGGATAGGGTTTGCTTCTATATTCTCTCTCTTAAAAGAGTCTCAAGGTTTCCGCCTTCAATTTTTCCTTTTCTGAAGCCAATGCCTGGTTCAGTTGTCCCAATAAAACTACGACGTAATGGCGGACGCTGCTGCTACCTAGAAGAGTAAGGAGTGAATCAATCATACAACTTACGTATAGCTGCTCTGTTTCGTGTAGCTACCTACTCTGTGTCACACAGCGCGGAAGAATAAATTCCTTCTCGCTTACAATTGAAAATGTCAGGCTTCCAACCGTCCGACGTTGAACAGAAGCAAGGATATATGATACATGCTCGATCTGTCTGGTTCTAATTGCCCCCTGAACACGTTCCGTTCAAGGATATGATCACGGTCCGAGAAGTATGCTGAGATTTTGAGGGAGGGATAGATATGAGGGCTCGAGAGTGGGGGAGAATAGCGGAAAAGAGATTCTCTCATTCTGTATGCTGCTGGCCGTGGGCGTCGCCTCAAAGGCGATGTATGGCTAACGCAACATGTTCTTCCCTACCCCCATCCAATTCTGAAGTAACTGTCACATTGCAGCTGCAAAGGGACAGCATGCTGGGGGAGCGTATGGGGGTTATTTGATGTGGCCCGGTGCTTCAGCTGCTGGTCAATCCGTCCCAATACCGATGCGCCGTTTCAATTAATTTGTCACCCACGCTCTTCTGCCGTGGTGAAAACAGAAGATACCGGGGCTGCGGAGAGGAGAATCCCAACGTGACACATTCCGAATTTAAAAACGCCTTGAGTAAAGAGTCGAAGAAGAAAGCCCCGCTGCAGGCAGGCGTTAAATCTAGAGCTGGCCAACGCCACATGTAACGATGTGACTTACTGAGGTGTCCGAATTATTAATTGATTGAGGGTCAACTGAAAAGGAAGGATTCATTCGACTGGGGAACTGAAAAATATTTCAAAACCGGATGGTAGAAGATAGTACGGAGTATGGAGTAAGGAGCAGTCGGCTTGAATTCGACCATTTCAAGCTTAATAATGCAATGTGCCTTAACTTAACTAATCGCGAGAATCGACAGAGCAGGTTAGTATCAGTTCCACAACTAAGCCTGAAGCGGGTTAGCACTTCTCATGGTCCTCCTGTTGGTGCTGAGCCGCCTAAGCGATCATGAACTAGTAAACACGCATGATTGATTATTTTAACAACTTGGTGGTGAGAATTGGGGATTTTCTGCTACGTACATCTTCGGCGAGGAAATTTGGTCAAAGGTATGTCCTGGTATATTTGGGACGCCCAAGGGATCCCCCCACAACATTACACAACTAGGGGATTGCGTCTTAAGAATTGCTTGGAGATAATGGAGATTGTGGTCTCATTTGAATCCACTATAGAAAATACTCGAGAGCTCCTCGGTAGTAAGAAGGACAGACTGTTAAATCCGACGGTTGAGCTGCATGGAGCTGGGCTTCCTTCTTGTCCTATAAAGAGCTTGCTGTGTCCCGTTATTTGTGGACGACAATGACATTCACAAAACCACTGCGTTCGAATACCTTCAATTTTTGAGCAGAGTGCACGGCGACAAGAGAAACAAACATGCCTGTGCCTCCCGTTCCTGCTTCTTTGCAAAGCAGTTTGGATGCCACCAAAGTTGAATATGTCCGACTAGGCGCTTCTGGGCTTCAACTTTCGTCGCCCATCCTTGGGACCATGGGTATTGGTAACAAGGACTGGCAGGATTGGGTCGTGGAGGAAGAGGAAGGTCTCGAGATACTCAAAGCAGCGTGGGATAGAGGTAAGAAAAACATCTATTCAGTCCATTGTAAGATTTTTTTATGACTGAGGGGACAATAGGGTTAAACACCTGGGACACTGCCAACGTTTATTCCAGTGGCATAAATGAGGAGATTGTTGGGAAAGCAATAAAGAAATTCGACATCCCGCGACACAAGCTGATCCTTTTGACTAAATGTAGTGGTACAGTACCAGATGAACCATGTATTTTCAACTGGATGTTCGAAGTGCAGTTGAAACAGAGCAAGGACTATGTGAACCAAGGAGGTAAGCTCAGTAGTGCTACCTTGTCTCCCTCTTACTTTTTAGATATTAAATATTTATTTTTGTTCTTGTTCTTGTTCTTTTTATCCTAATTTCTGGAGCTGGGTAGGCTTGTCCCGGATGGCCCTATTCCATGCCGTTGACGCATCTCTTCGGCGCCTCGGAACCACTTACATCGACCTTCTCCAAATTCACAGATACGACCCCTCAGTCCCACCAGAAGAGACCATGAAAGCACTCCATGACCTCGTCCAAGCTGGCAAGATCCGTTACATTGGAGCCAGCTCCATGTGGACATACCAATTCGCCCGCATGCAATTCATTGCCGAAAAGAACGGCTGGACGAAATTCGTAAGCATGCAGAACTCGTATAACCTGTGCTATAGAGAGGAGGAGCGGGAGATGATCAAGTTCTGTAATGAGACTGGTGTTGGGTTGATTCCGTATGGGCCTTTGTTCTCTGGTGTATTGTCAAAGCCAACACATACCGCGTCTGCTAGGTCAAAAAGTACCCTCGCTATGTTCGGCGGGCTTACTGAAGCGGATGAAATGATCATTCGTCGGGTAGAAGAGGTGGCCGAGAAGCGGGGATGGAAGATGAGTCAGGTTGCGCTGGCCTGGATCAGGGGGAAAGGGTGCATTCCCATCGTCGGGTTAACCAGTACTGAAAGGCTTGACGATGCCTGTGCTCTGCGGGACATGAGGCTGACAAATCATGAGATGAAGTATCTGGAAGAGCCGTATGTCCCGAAGAACATCAAGGGACATTTCTAAAATTCCAGTCGATACCTGGTTTGAGCATAGTATGTACGGTATGGACCGATGTCAGAACGAGTTCAAGGATGTTAGTTTGACAGAAACCAAATAACGTTTATTTTGACACAGATGCCCCTTCTTTTAATGACATGAACCTTTTGATAACTTTCTTGGCGGAAATAGCGCCGATAAAATGGAAACTAAACAAATTCAGGGTTTCTTGGCTGTATGGGCTTTTTTCTAGGCCGTTTAACAAGGTTTGGAGCTATTCCCTGCTAAATTCGCGCACCTCGCCTCAGGGCTGACAAAAGCCGTGCAAGTGATAGTTGGTCTGGATAGCCTCCAATTTTGAGAAGTGACCCTTTTCTCGAGCTTCTCCATATAAAATCCATAAGTACAATGCCGTTCCCAAGTCATGGTTGCCGCACCTGCAAGCGTCGGCGTGTGAAGGTGAGACGTTTTATGGTCCCAGGCCCAGTGGTTAGGGGCGGGGAGAATGGAGTCACTAATTAATGTGCGGTTCGCCTAGTGCGATGAGACCCGGCCAATATGTAATCGATGCCGGAAGGCAGACCTTACATGCGACAACGTTGAAGAAGGTAATTTTATCTTCTTGAACGAGAACGAATTCGTAGTCGGTCGTCGAAAACGTCCTCGGGGCCCAAATGTGAGCGCTCGCATGGTCTCCCCCGCCGGGAATGGGGCCCCAAATTCCAGCCCCAGTGAAATGACAGATAGAGGAATCACGGCCCAGGCTCTTCAAAGCAGGCAGCATATGCCGCGTAGTTCTGTATCACAAACCCTGGGAACCCCGATAGATGAACAAGCCTTGAACTACTACTACCGAAGCTACCTTGAGATGGAGCATCTTTTGCCTGATATTGCAGACAGCCATCTGAAATATGTCACAGTTAGTCGCTGCTTCGCCGAGCCTCAATCTATTCTTAGCCTTGCGATATTTGCAGTATCGCATGCTACATTTGGGCGCGCATTGAAAAGCCATGCCTCCTTAAATTTAGGGGGTAAACAGTACTCGAAAGCTTTGGTGAAAACGAACCTGGCGTTGCAAAATGCTAGTCATGCGACTGATGACGATGTTCTTCTTGCCATAATGCTATTAAGCTTTTACGAGAATTCCGTAATGGGTAAGGGAACATCAACAGCTTCTAGCCATGCCATCCAGACCTGGGCTTCACGTAGTTTTGCGCACCATGATGGAGCATTGGCCGTCCTCAAGTTGCGACGGCAGGTACCGCAACGATGCAGCTCTGCGCTTGTTTTGGACAAGTTGGTCCGGCGGCAACTTACGAGGTCATTACTCTTACGGAGCATACCTTTGCCACCATGGCTTGAAGACGGGTCTGAATATGGGGAACATGGGTCCGCGCTCGAACTTGACATATGCCTGGCGGAAGTCGCGAAGCTACGGGCTCGAGCACAGAGTATATTTACCGGTTTTCAAATTTCGCTGTCAGATGGATGCGATAAACAAGCAATCATGCATCAGCTTCTCAAAGAAGCTCACACAGCAGATAGGGCTTTGCTCTCCTGGACAGATAATGTACCCCTGGAAAACTGGTATAGTACCCATACAGTTAAGGATGACGGGCACGATGTGACAAACTGCGGAGTGTTTGGTAACGTTGTTCACATATACCCTACGGTTGGACATGCAGGAATGTGGAATCGCTATCGCGCCCTCCGCCTCGGTGTCAACGACATCATTCTCCAGGCGCTGTCCACTCTAGCTGGGATGACCGATTCCGACGGCGCGACTGAATCTCTGGAGGAAGCTGTGAACTTGACAATCCAACACCTCTCAGATGACCTCTGTGCCAGCGTACCATACATGTTTGGGAGGGTTAGACCTGGTTCCGTCATCGGAAATGAAGTTACTATCATTGCCCGTCCCGCTCACTCTAAACCACCAGTAAAAGCAACAACGGCAGCGCTTCTTTGCTGGCCACTGGCCACGGCGGCAATGGTTTCCGGAATTCCTAAGAAACACGTGCAGTATCTGACGAACTCCTTACTGGAGGTAAGCCAGATTGTGGATGATGGCGTGCTGGAAAGGCTTGCAGTTTTCTTTCCCAAATTATCCAAATCTTCCGCGATACATGATAACTAGTAAAAGGTTGGCCAATTGCCCCATCCGCCTTTCTTCCTTCTTTCCTTCCCTTTTTTTTTTCTTTTTCCTTTCATGAAGCCCTCAGAATTACTGTTGCTTGTCCAGGCTGCTGCGAGGCGCGATTGGAGCTTCAAAATTCACGGAGGAGTTGTGTCGTATTTCTGCTTCAAAATTCCTGGCCCGGGGTGTCCATTCTTTTGTCAATTCCTTCCCCATGTCTGCTTGAACTCAATCTTTGTGTGTTTGGTCTATCCAGCTAATACAACAAATATGACGTTGTTGCTTGCATTGTTAAACAAAAGGATCTGCCGCGTTCTCTAGTCTGGAGGTAACAAGTAATCGGGATGTTGGTGCCTCGACGTCATTCGTTGTGGTGGAGAGCGGCTGACCAAGCCATGGTACAGTTCCCCGCACCGCGGGGGAACACGTGATTTATCTCCTCATCCGCTGTGGTCCCCGCTTCGTTTTATCTCCCTCTCCACGCTCCCCATGAAAGATGGAAAGCAATCGACCATCGTCTGGCCGGGTGAGAAAGAAAACCACATCAGGCTCACGTAAATCTTTGTCTTGCGAGTATTGCAGCCGACCATTTGCAAGATTGGAGCATCTCCAGAGGCATCTCCGCACACGTTGAGTAGCCCCCTCTCGATCCCCGAGCCTCCTTTTGTGGTTTACCATAGTGTCCATTCTCAGTTCCTGACACCTAATTTTAGACACCAAAGAAAAACCTTTTTCGTGTGAAATATGCTCCAAATCGTTTGCGAGAAGGTGAATTGATTTTCAAAATTTCCCTGTTTCATTGTTTTTCTTCAGTTTTTCAAGTAGTAATTGGGTTTTTCATAGTGATCTCCTCGTCCGCCATGAGCGCTTGGTCCACCCGACGGAGAGCAATGCGCACCGTTCCGAAAACCGGGTAACTGCTGCCGCTGAGGATTCCTCAGCCCCCGCAGCCATACCTCCGCCGCCTTCATCCAACCATGATAGCCACGTATTGAACTTGCCACAACCTGTGACCGTTCATTCTCCAGCTGTAACTCGCCCAGATGTGCCTGTCCATGCTACGCAGATAGCAGAGCCAACCCAATTCAATCCGTCATGGGGATATGACCTTAACCTTCTTTCTCATGCCGCTAGTCATGTTGCGCTCGAGGGCCAGCAGGAGACACTTGGGCCCATCCGCAAAACTCCTGCTTTGGAGAAGCCAATAACTGAGAACTATAGCGTGGAACCATCTATATTGGACCTTGCAAATTTAGGGGACCCGGTCCAAGATTTCACTGTCTTTTTAGAAAGTGTGGGTCTATCCTCTGATTGGGACTCTGGTATGTTTTCCGCGGCGGTTGAGCCAGACCCTATCCTTCCAGGTGTAATACCACCTCCTGCTTTTGACCCGAAACACCCAATGAACCCTCCAAGATACAACAATGGAGATCTCATAGGTGATCAACGGACTTCCACGGACGAAGCGCCATCCTTTTCAAATTTTGGATCTCGCTTGCCTTCCCTCCAACCGGAGTCTCAGGACCCAGATGATCGCCCTGGAGTTCTTGACGAAGTTGGGCCGACTAGACCAGCATGGGATGTATCAAATCAAGATAGACAGCTTTTTATTGCACGACTTGAAGATTTCGCTCATGTACTTCCAAAGGGTTTTGTACCTCCATCAAGACATGCTTTGTCACGTTTTTTTGCTGGTTATATCAACGGACTCAATGAGCATCTGCCCTTCATTCATGTCCCTACACTCTCTGTGGCTAGATGCCCGCCTGAACTCAGCCTAGCGTTGGCCGCTGCGGGTTCGCATTACAGATTCGAAAATAATCGCGGTATCGACCTATTTTACGCTTCGAAAGCCATCCTTCTAGAACGACTTCGGCGACGAGACTACCGACGGGTCCCACAAGTACCATGGGGATTTGGCGGGCCAAGTCCTGCTGTTCACGGCTCCCGAGCTTCATCTTCTATGTCAAACCCCGGTAGTAGCCCATTCCAGCAACCATACATTTCTGCCGTGGATAGTGCCACTTACCCTGGTGAAGATTCCGATGCACAAATGGAAATTATCCGCACCTTCCTTCTCCTCACAGTGTTTGCTTCGTGGGAAAGACATCCTGAATTGTTACGGGAGATACTTGCACTTCAAAGCACCCTTGCTAGGCTGGTCCGCGATCATGGCCTTACCGAATCCACGTCAACACCAGACAGTACAAGCTGGGAAGACTGGGTGCACCGGGAAGCTAATAGGCGAACCAAACTCATTGTTTATTGTTTCTTCAACCTCCATTCTATCATGTACAATATACCTCCATTGATTCTTAATGCTGAGCTGAAGCTCAATATGCCAGGGCCTGCCGAAGAATGGAAAGCCCCTAATGCTGCTCAGTGGCGTCGTTTGCACAGGTCCAGGGTGGGGGGAGAGATTTCTTTCCAGGAAGCGTTTGTGAAGCTTTTCATCAAATCACCGCAGTCGAATGGTGTTACGTCTATATCCCCGTTGGGTAATTATGTTTTGATCCATGCAATAATTCAACAAATTTTCTTTGCCCGGCAGTTATGTCTCTCATCTCCTATGATGTCTGGCACTAGCCTACGACCCGAGGATTTGTCAGTTTTGGATTCTTCTCTAAGCTCATGGAAAGCTGGTTGGAGGCGGACTCCAGAGTCTAGTATCGATCCTCAAAGTCCTGCCGGACCGATCGCATTTACGTCAACTGCGCTTCTCGGCTTAGCGTACATCAGGCTTCACCTAGACCTTGGCCCCTGCCGCAAGCTTGTGACGCAAGATCCTGTCCAGATTGCGCGGGCGCTCAAGGACTCACCACCAGTCGTACGTAACCCAAGGCTCACTATGGCGTTGCTGCATTCTGCCCATGCCCTCTCAATCCCAGTGCGACTGGGCATAGATTTCGTTGCAAAGACACATTCGTTTTTTTGGAGTATACAGCACTCCATATGCAGCCTCGAATGTGCCTTTCTTCTCAGCAGATGGCTTCTCGCGATCCCTGCGACTCAAGCCGACCAGAGATTATCAGACCATGAAAGAAAACTACTCCTGTGGGTAAAAAGCATGATGGAGGAGACTGATATGGTATTTAATATGGCCAATATGGGCGATCTGGACTTCATGAATGACCCTTTCAAAGTGAAAGAACTTAGCGTTGCCGTTGTTCGTGTGTGGTCCAGGACATTCAAAGGAAATACGAGCTGGCCCATAGTGGACCTCATCGGGTCCAGTTTAGAAATATATGCCGATTTGCTGGAGTTGTAGATGTGTTACCATTTGCATTTCTCCATTTATGGATATGCTACTGAACGTTTGTCGGTATATGATTTCCTTTTTATATACACCCCAACCTCGGCCATGCCTCCCTAATTTCGATACCCCGAGCACCCAGATGTGTGCAGCGGTACAGATTCTTGAATATTTTACTGCTGGCTACACCTTTTCCGAATAATTGGCGATTTTAAACATCCATAGGAGGCTCACCAATGTTTTCCTCTCCACTAGGAGTGAGCATACGCACTACGTACCTTCCATTTGGGTTGTAGGTATCAAGTACCGTGGCGCTCCAGTACAGTTCGCTCCACCGGTATCCTTTGCGCGCCATATGTCGATTGACAGCTACGAATCGTCTCTGGCCCTGGCGTCCTTCTTAAATTTATTCTCGAGCGATATGGACGGATAGGTCCAACCATTTCTCTTAGCTGGCTATTAAGACATCTACTCCTTGTGCTCTTTCTCAAATTTACACTATAATTTGAAGAAAAGAAGGGGCGCTAGAAACAATAGCTCTACTCGTTTGTCTTGAGCATTATGAGTAACGCGGATCGTATTTCTGAACAGCCCACCTCCCGAAACTACGCTCCCTCATCACCCTATATTAGCCCTCCTCTTAAACTTCTATAGAGTCGTTTATTTCCTATTTCCGGCTACTTTCGATCCGTTTTTCTAGATAGCCCAAGTACCCCAGCTGCCAAGAGCTGTTTCTCACGCTTTTATATACACTTTTGTCTGCAAAACAGAGAATGATGAAATGTTTGCAAAGTGAAACTACAACCGAAATGGAAGAAGTGCACATGTGCCCGCGATTGAATTTTTTTTTTGGCCTACAAGACGGGGACCAGATTTTCCGTTATATTTTCTTATTTCTATACCATTTATTTTTATTTCTAATTTAATCTATTTTTATATATGTATGTTACCTTTTGCTTCGTGTTGAAATTGGCTGTTTTAGGGAATTAGCAGGTTATCATGGAAAAAATCCGGTTGCCTACTAAGGCATCTGAGATGGTCGAGGAAAAGGGGCGTTTTATTTTGTCTTCCATTATCCACCGATGATCAAATGGAAAACTTTGTTTCTTTTTCTTCTTTCTTCTTGCTTCTTTCTATCGTCCCTCTTTCGTCTAACTAGTACATGCCGTGCTTATATTATTAACATATATTAAGGGCCCCATTTCCACATTTGGTGGTTATGGAAGGGTTTGACTTTTTAAATTCCGCCCTTATGGTTAGAGCGTCGTCCGGAACCCATTGTTCATAAATTTTCTGCTTGGGTTTTTAATGTCTCCCATCTAATAAATTACAGCGTTGGAAGAAAAAGATTTTTTTTTTTCAGAATTGGCTATATAGCCGGTCTTAGATCGCATATAATCATTTGTGCCATATATCTGGGTTGTTGAAAATAAAAAAGAGCTCATGGTCCATCATATCGTCGCTTACAGAGTGGGATATAAAGATCAATCATAAAAATTCCCCCCCAATAAAAAGTTCGAAAAAATCCCGTATGTCATCATTGTCCCTGCTTTTGCCGTTGTTTCTTCCCATCCATTCTCAAAGCTACACTCGTCGGGACGAACCTGAGGGCCGACATCGACTTCTCCAATTCTGCAATATCGTCCCTCTTACGGTTCACGGTGCTACTCGGCTGATGCTTGTCTATCGCTTCTATTGTTGCTGCTCTTGCGGGTGAAGATTTCATGTGCATAGGCAACTGAATTCCTCTCGGGGATATGGTCATGTTTGCGCTGAGAGTGGCAGTGTCATTGATGTTGCTGAAGCTCGATGGAGGCTCGATGGAGCTATCATTTTCTCCGCTTGCCGATTGAGACAGTTTCCGCCGTCTCAGACGACTTTCATGCTGTGTTGAGTTGGGCACTGAGACTCTTCGGCGGTGGGTCGGTGCTTTGCCACCCTTGAGCATTGAGTTGTATTGGTCGATGCCGGTGTTGACGATCGAGAAGTTATACAACTGGGGAATTTGAATTAATAGTTGGACGAGTGTATTAGGAGCGAGCCGGGGTGGAAGGTTCATTATCGTCCATCATTGGTTTTTACTATTCTCCTTTCACCCGATACATGCGTTCTTGCTACAGTATTAGGCGATATGGGAAGAGGAGGGGCACTTAACTCACCCTAGGGAATTGATGTTTGTCTATCAGATGAAGCCTTCGTTTCTGCCCAGTCGAGCATTTCCGATCGCAACCTTCGACAAAACACGCAAACTATAGTACTTCTTAGCCTAATACAGCACAAAAGATTATTGAGATAAGAAATATAGAAATATCACCGTTTTTTCGCCTCTCTGTTTGCGTGTAGCAATGATTGGGTCATGGAGTTCCTCAATGTGCAGAGTAAGAAAATGCGCCGTGGGAAAATTCTTTCCACACTCCGAACATCGGTTGACGTGCGCTTGGGCATAGTGGACTTCGTAGTCCTCGTATGTTGAAAATGGAACGGGTTCCCTGTGAGGCGGCAGCGAGCAACGCATCACAGCTTGGGGCTCATTTCGATCATCCACATGGGCAAGCTTCCCACGGGGGAATGTTGAGTATTCCATGGTCACTGACGGTATATGAGAACCCACGGGAGAATCTGGCCATTCAGATGCAAGATGCTCTTCTCGTGAGCGTTTGGGCATGGTTTCAAAAGGGAGGCAAACTAGGCGGGAAAAACGAAAACAAGCAAGTACCGTGGTTATTGCTTGAATTACCTACTCAGTCCCCATGTCCCATCTAATGGGCGCTCCAATACGGAGTATGGAAAACCGACAAGTTAAAGCCGGTTAACAGGGTGGATTTGGCGCATGGAGAGTTCGCAAAAATCAAACTTGTTTGTAATTGAGCGCCAAATGCAACGGGGCTGTAGGTATTATTATTAGTCGAATATGTTTAATAACGTGATTTAAGCCCATACAATCCAATCCAACTCGTTTTTTTTTATTTCGATTATATTAGGCGAAATATTTCCTGTCGGAGTACGGAGTATTTCGACTGTTGATCAAGTTAAGTTTGTTTGGCGTATCCAATATTAGTACGTGGACGGCAAAATAGAGAGCAAAAACGATGATGTCATAACCACGTGATGATAACGGTGATGACTAAAATATGTTGTAGTAAATATTTGAAATCAGATATTCGATATTTTGCCCCTCTTGCCTTCTCCTGTAAAACAACTTTTCACTGGCATTTCAGCTGAGTGGAAACATAAAAATTAAGAGAAACAACAAAGAGAACTACGTTGCCCGCCATGCCGCTTGCGAAATCCAAAAATGCTGTTGGACTGGGGAACAGTTTGATGAATGATCGGTTTGGCAAAGGAAAAGGCGCTGATCGGAAAAAAGTCTCTCACAATGCCGCCGCCGTTCGACGGACTGGCCCCAGCGGCGAAACCTATATCACCAACCCAAATGAAGAGGCATCATGGGTTAAAATGCGCAGTATTACCGAGCAAGGTGCTCTGGATGAGTTTCTGAGTACCGCTGAGCTTGCCGGTACGGATTTTACGGCGGAGAAACTCAACAACGTCAAAATAATACATACCGATCAGAAAAACCCATATCTGCTTTCTGCAGCAGATGAAAGGGCCGCGGTCAAGAAGCATCAACGGAATAGTGGCAGATTGACAGTCCCACGTCGACCGCAATGGGACCACACCACAACCCCTCAGGAACTGGATAGAATGGAGCGGGAGAGTTTGCTTGAATGGAGACGAGGGCTTGCTGAGTTGCAGGAACATCAAGATCTGTTGATGACCCCATTCGAGAGGAACCTGGAAGTATGGAGGCAGTTGTGGAGAGTTATCGAACGGTCAGATTTAGTCGTGCAAATTGTTGATGCGAGAAACCCGCTACTCTTCAGATCCGAGGACCTGGAAAAGTATGTGAAGGAGGTCGACCCTAGGAAGCGGAACTTGTTACTAGTCAACAAAGCCGACATGATGACAGAGAAACAAAGAGAAACATGGGCGGATTACTTCGAAGAGCAAGGTATTAACTACAAGTTTTTCTCGGCTGCGTTGGCCAAAGAGAGCCTCGAGGCGATGGAGTTGGCCAGTAAAGGGAGTGATGGAAATGTCTCAGAACAGGAGGAACTGGTCGATAATACCAAGAAGCTGGATATTGAAGATGCGGAAGATGTTTCTAGCGAAGAAGGATCCGACACTGATGATGGTGTACCGCTCCCCAACCTCGAAGGATCATCGCGCACGCGGATTCTCACCATTGACGAACTGGAAGAGCTTTTCCTAACAGCTGCGCCACATATACAGCCAAAGGATGGAGATATAGGGAAACCTAGGCCAACTACCATTGGCCTTGTTGGGTATCCAAATGTTGGTAAATCTAGCACCATAAACGCGCTTCTTGGTGCAAAGAAAGTATCAGTTTCTGCCACACCAGGGAAAACCAAACATTTTCAAACGCTCTATCTCTCGCCGAACCTTCTCTTGTGTGATTGTCCTGGCCTCGTCTTCCCTAACTTTGCAACGACGAAAGCGGAGCTTGTCGTGAATGGTGTTCTACCCATTGACCAACTCCGTGAATTTTTGGGTCCAGCCGGCCTTGTCGCCAAGCGGATACCAAAACCCTTCTTGGAAGCTGTATATGGCTTGAAAATCAATATGCGTCCTCTGGAGGAAGGAGGAACTGGGATTCCTACTGCTTCAGAAGTTCTTCGTGCATATGCTCGCGCTCGAGGTTTCGCCACTACAGGTCTCGGTCAACCCGACGAATCCCGCGCTGCTCGATATATATTGAAGGACTATGTTAGCGGGAAACTCCTCTTTTGCCACCCTCCGCCTACCTCGGAATCCGCCATTGAAGCTGGAAAGCACCCCATCGATCCAGCAGAGTTCAATAGAGAATTATACGATATTGCCCATCTGCCTACAAAAAGACGAGAGGCCATTCTTAGTCAAGGGATAGCACCGTCTTTGTCTGGGCTTGACGAATCATCTAGTCACATTGACACAGATGCCGATACGAATGACGACACCTTATCGATTCCATCTTCTGTCGTTTCTCATCCGCAGGGTGCGCGCTCGCGCAACATCGACACCGGATTCTTCTCAACTGTTGGCTCAGGAGGAGCTGAGCATCTCAAAATGCCTTTCAGTTACCAGTATACTGAGCAAGGGGCCAATCAGAGACAAAAAGAGCTTTCTGGCCGGAAGCAAAGAATGATGGTAGCGTTAGAAAATGGGATTGATCCTTCGGAGATAAAGGGGGTTGGCAAGAAGCATTTCAAAGGCGGGAAGAGAAAAGCAATAGAACAAAAGAAGAAGGCAAAAGCTAAGGAAGGGGAGGAAGATTTCTATTAGATGGTTGGATATACTTAAACGAGGCGCGGGTTTCGATTTTATTTATATTCTCTGTGCCGGGCCTCTGTTTTGAATATTTGTTCTTTTGCTATATGAATATACGAACATTAGATTAAAAATGACGGGGATAATGAGACATTTGCATGTTCTTTCTTGACTCTACTTTTGGTTCAGCTGACTTTGGGGCCACTTGATTTGTGCGTGATACTAATAATGCAGATTATGGTCAACCAAGGCGACTGGTGAAATATTATCATTCATGGAGCTGTTCGTGTACCTTTGTAAAACCAACAGAGCAACAACCAGCTTTCAGAACCGCCCAGATAATCTAGGAGGTACTTTGTTCATCTTGCCAGGCCAATTCATCCTATTAGACCCCCAAAGTTGCTGTGTACCAACCGAGAGATCCCTAGCCACTTGTGTCGTCCGTTTTGGCTGTGTGGTTAACTCTTTCACATCCAGAAGAACAGAATGTTTAAAGTTATTATGAACAGATACAAACACGTAGTAAATAGAGATTCCCAAGTATCCTATCATTGTAATCCTACATTATTCCAGATTTATGCTATTTTTTGTTCCCGTTTATTTGCTGGCCAATTCCCAATCCCAGTTCCACAGACCACGAACAGCCAACTCCATGATTCATTGGCTGTCACTGTCACTGTTCCTTCTGAGTCGACCCGTATTGCCTAACCCTCTTAGTTTAGTAGGGTCCTTGTTTAGGTGATTCCTGCTTCGTTACTGTTTGTTAACGAATTGCAGAAGGTAGTAGTATTGAGGACTGCACTCACCCACAATAAAGACGGTTATATGAAAGTAGCCCGGGTATCGGAGGACTGTAAATAGTCTCATCACATCATGATATAAGATTTTGGAGTCAATATTTGCTGTCTGGCGAAGCAACTGGCAGTTGAAACCGATCTACGGGCAGTGGAAGACGCAATGTCACGTGATGTCTTTATCGTTTCGACCCGCACGATAACGATAGCCGCTTTAATATTTTTCCCGCACGCGAGCGAGAAAAATAACCCCTCCACCGCCCATCCGAGCCAACGCAAGTAATCCTACAAGGCAGCATTCACGGAATTACAACGGAATTGTGAAATCTGTCCTCATTTTACACAAGATCTTAGCGTTTCAGCAAAATGCCTCCGCGAAGACAGTGGATGTAAGTTCAACTTATTCCAGTACCTAGACCCGACCTCTGGGAGCAATTTGCAAGGCTAACACAGCTCCCTCCACCGCCTGTAGTGATAAAAAGTCTGCCACCACCTATCAACTCTTTCATAGATCACAAAATGACCCCTTAATACACGATGTAGAGGCGGACGATAGAGTCCTCCACAGGGTATCCGGTGCTCCAATCACAGAATCATCATCGAAGCCTTCGAAAACCTCCAAGGTCCTTGCAGAACTAGAGAAAGAATTTGAGGGGGCTCAGGTCCGCAAGAACGAAGGAGAAGCAGCGAACTATGGGATATACTACGACGATTCTCAATATGATTACATGCAGCATCTGCGAGACTTGGGTGGGAGTGGGGGTGGACAGTCGCACTTTGTTGAAGCGACGCCGGTAAAGGGAAAAGGGAAAACTAGAAGCATGAGGCTTGAGGATGCATTGAGGGAAACTTCACTCGATGATATAGATCAATTTGGGTCGATTCACCAAGATGATATCCTTTCCACAGCTTCGACTTATTCTCGCAAACCCACATATCAAGACCAACAGGATGTTCCCGATGTCATTGCTGGATTTCAACCAGATATGGACCCTAGACTAAGAGAAACTCTGGAAGCTCTTGAAGATGATGCATTTGTTGACACTGGCGAAGATGAAGATTTGTTTGAAGCTCTCGTCCAAGGAGGAGCAGATGCAGAAGTGGATCCTAGCGAGTGGAGGGACACGTTCATTGAGGACGACGATGAGGGTTGGGAATCAGACGCAACGGAAAAGGCCCCGGAGCAGCCAGGTGTAAGCACGACAAATGCTGCACCACCTACTAAAGGACCAACGGATGATGAGCAAATCCCAGACACCAATGCTGGAGAAGGGGATTGGCTCCGCAATTTCGCCCAGTACAAGAAGGATATGAAGGTAAAGCCCGCAGTACCCGGCACACAGGGGGAGACAGGCTCAGTCTTACGCGCTGGAACTGTGGCATCCACAATGTTCACCGCCGGTGGGACGCCCGTCCGCAGAAAGAAACGCAAGGGCGCACTCACCAACCCCTCTGCATACTCCATGACCTCATCATCTCTGGCGCGAACAGAGGGACACCGCCTTCTGGACGACAGGTTCGAGAAAATCGAAGCGCTCTATGCGCTGGATGAAGAAGGCGAGGACTATGATGGCTCGAGCCTAGCGGATGACATGTCTGTGGTCAGCGGGATGTCAAAGGTTTCTGAGGTACCTAGCCTGGTTAGTGGCGGGATGCCGCTTCGGTCCGACTTTAATCAGATTATGGATGGATTTTTGGATGGGTGGGAAGATCGTGGGGTGCATGCTAAAAGAAAGGGGGCGAAAGGCAAGAGAGGCAAGAATGGAAATGAAGCCGTGGGAATCAGGATGCTGGATGAGATTCGGCAGGGCCTGGGACCGGCAAAGCTACCTGGGAAAGTCTAGCGGGTCTCTCTATTACATCCTTTATCTTCACTCGATTTAATAACTGCATGTTGGGGTTATGTTCATTTTTCGGACCCGAGGCGTTTTGTCTTTAGATAGGTGCATGGATTGAGAGGTTCACGTTATTTTTATAAGCAGCGTTTGATGGATTGGTATAGATAAAAGGGTCCAATAAACGCACCGATGAATGGGCATTGGGCAGGGCTGGGGTGTCAATGATAGAACTCATGAACCAAACCGAGTATTGATATTTTACATGCGTTCCTCTGAATATCTATGCAAGAAACGCAGTTCAAAATATAATCCCTAATATACATTCGTAAAAGTTTACTTAGCTTCGTCAGAAGAAGCCGGTTCAACTATGTACCAGTCTACAAGGCTCCCCCAACCTTTTCCACAATCCACATAGCTAATCGTACATTCCATCCAACCCTCCTTTCAACCTTCCTCAAATCCTCGCGGGATAAAACACTGGCATCTTTCTGTAACCACTCCGTTTCCTCCGCCAGTCTCCGCTTCAATCCTTCATCGGACGTTACAACGACGGCGCCAATTTCTAGATCAAGGCTATAACTTCTCTTCGTATAGTTGCTGCTCCCGACGAAGGTGATGCTCGGGTGTTTTTGGCCCGGAAGAGTTATCCACAGGCCTTTTGCGTGATACGTCCATCCTCCGGGCTGTCCGACAGTGCCCCGCCTCCATTCCTTCAGTTGGATTGAGTTAGTTTTTTGTGCTTCCGCGACGCGATCAAGGAACCGTGCAGATAAATGCGTGTACGCTGCTGGGAGCATCCCAGATACCCCGGCTGAGCCATAAAATCCGTTCGCCCAGGGTGACGCAGTTAGAACAGTGCCCTGTGTTTTGGAAATTACGGTCGCTGCTGGAGATGTGCTGGATATTAATAGGGATGAGAGGACGGGATGAATGTTGAAATAGCCAGCTGTGAATAGCCAGCTGGAGTTCGCCAGGGAAGGAGATGTTGAAAGGAGGCTGAGGAGCTTTGTAACCGCAGGATACTCTGTGGATTCATCCGGCTCTAATAGTGGGCTGAACTGCGCCACCGGATAGACAAATGTGGACTTCAATGGGATGTGTTGTGACAGAGTTTTGGATTTCGATGGCTTTATTAAAGGCGCTAAAACGGTAGACGCATATGAAATGAAGTCTTCTGCGTCATCCAGGGGTGATGGAGCACCATTTGACGCTGGCCAGGAGAGGTTATATCCCGCTTTATCGTCCGAGTCTGGAACGACCAGGAAACTGAGGCTACATATCGAATTATGGATACGGGAGTAATAGTCCGTCAGTGGCTGTGAGTTAAAGATGTGATATCGGTCTAACCGATTCGTGAAATAGTCATTTGAAAGGTTTGCTCTTATAGAAACATGTTAGGAATAGCACGCTTATCAGTAAAACGGAACGGTGATCTCACACCCGGATAGTATTATTTCGTCGTCAATCCCATATAGCTTCATATGCTGTAAGCCCCATCCTTCATTTATTCTCCTCGGAACGTAGCGTTTTCTTAGGCCGGTAAGGTTAGGCGTGTGAAACATCCGTATTTCTACGCGGTCCGGGCCATGCTCTGCGACTAGAGATGCCAAAAGTGAGGCGCAGGATTGTTTTGGGCTCTCTCGGGTACCTCGTAGGGCATCCGTTAGAATCGAAATTTGGAGCTCGGGGTTTCGACGTAGAGCTTCGTTTATGATTTCTATGAGTTCAAATTCCGTCTTCCCAATATATAGCGTCGAAAGATATATTCTTCTTTTAGCGTTTCGAATTTTATCCTAGGGGCCGCAAACCCGCATTAATACCATCCTGATCAAGATACTTGTAAATTTTGGCTCACTTACTTTCAGAGTGTCGTAGAAGCTAGCGGGTGAGTCTAAAATGCGAATTTGGGATGCTTGTATTTCAAATCTAGGAGCGATATTGTCTAGCTCAACAGTTATGCCACCAAGGGGAGATGCCGCGGAGGTTGAGCTCTGAGTCTGGCTTGGATGAGTAGAGAATTTGCGGGTTGAACGCCGCGGGATGGGAGGCCTACGGTAGGAGTAGCGAAGGGTTTGTACCCCAATGCGTTTTATCATTGTGAAGAAAATGTAGTGGAAATACCGTCTGAATACATGGCACCTCGAATTGGGTAGGAATATGAGGCGTGGCGGCTGGCGCAAGTTCGGATTAAAAATATTTAGCAGCGTCGAAATGCGTTTGGCATCAAAGCTTCCTTGGACCAAGAATGATATCCATCTTGTCGGCGCTAAACCTCTTTCGGCATGCTGGACGGCATCGAACAATCGCTCAAGATCGTCACTTGGAACTGGCTCCTTTCCAGCAATTGACTGGGAATATTGTCAACGGCATATACTCTTTGCAATTGTCAAAATGTCGACACTTCTCCGTACCGCCCGCAACCTGTGGCGGATTGGTTTCAAAGTTCGTTCTTCTCCCATTTCTTGGATATGCGATTCTTGATGCTGACTGCAAACACTTTGAACAGGAATATGGTCACCAAATGCAGGTACGCTTCAATCCTGGTTACGATGTTTTCGTTGCCATTTGGTTACCGAGACTGTTTGTTGATAATATACTCATCTGCGTTCTGGCCCTGGATAATAGTATATTGGTTTGTGGCCCTTCACGCATCTAAGCCTGCTGGAACAAATGGTTAACACATAAGGATCCCTCAATAGGTGATACAAAAGCCGGCACTTTAATAGCTACGGACCGATACGGGAACAAATACTATGAGAACATGGAGGAGTTGCCACGTAAGTAATACCAGTTATGCACCGGGAAACACACTTTGCCGGCGGAATCTGACATTCATCCCTGTCCAGTGCGAACGCGTTGGGTCGACTATACCCAGAAAGAATTCGACGCATCCCAAATTGATGTTGGCTGGTATGTATTCCTCAACTTCTTCAATTAGACACTCCAAGAGTTATAATGGCAATTCTTACGGATGGGGTACCTTCTCATTTCTAGGCACGCCTGGTTAGCGTATATGGTCGACAAGCCTCCAACTCAAGATGCGATCTTGCAAACTGGTGTGCGAACATGGGAATTGACAGAACATCGACCAACCATGACGCTAACACGTGGCGCGTACAAGCCATACTCTACGTGAGTCTGCTCCTTAATATACCGAATTTGGCTTAACTCAACCCCTATAAGAGGGAAATGGCATTTCGAAACAACTCTACTTACAATTCATTTCTCAATTGCAGCGTGAGGCCTAAATATTCTGCTTGGACACCGGTTGCGACGCCCCGATAAGCACGTGTTCGTTTAGTTTCGATGAGACCAACTTTCCTAGGAGCGTCTTTTATTGCTCGGTTATAGGTTTTGAAGGCTGTGGTTGGTGGTAACTCACAATTGTATATATCCACTTCTATATGACTATGGTATAAAAATTTTATGTGATATTTGCATTGAAAGAAGACTTTGAGAGAGACAAACATATATTCTGCAAAAGAAGAATCTGGGCTATGAAGGCGATCTCGGTATCATAATTTCTCAACATGAAGAGAAGCAATGTGGTCACCCGTGAAAGCGCAAACATATGTCAGTTATTCTTGTTCCCAAGAAGGAAAAGTAGATTTGCCCAGGGGAAGAAATAATAATATAACGCCAGATGTAAACAAGGTTAGGGAGCAAGATTAGGAGATATAAATTTCCAACAAGAAAGCCATGTTAAGTTTTCGCAGTGATGGCGTCTTCCATAGCAGCTCATAGAACATATCCTCCAGACCCGACATTCCACCAATGTCGTATTGGCCGTCTATCCTCTAATTCCACACACCACCAGAGGACTTCCTTAGCTTTGTCAATTTGCCCGCTTTGCTCAAAGGCTCTCGACAAAGCAAACCACGCTTCGGAATTATCCCAAGAGCTTCCGAGTTTTGTCAACGCAGATAGCAGGCCATAAGCCCTGTCACGTGCAGCGAGCCGATCCAAAGATTCAGGTGTACTTTCTTGTGATGGAGAGGAATCGCAATTCCCATTCGTTTGTTCATCGTCGCGCGGTTGGGATTTTGATTGAGGCTTTGATGAATATGACAAGAGAGAGACGCCAGGTGGGTTGGTATCTGGGTCTCTTTCAGGCTTCTCGAGAGGCAAGGTCTGATCGTACATGTCAAGCAGTAGGTTAGCCAGTCCCACTGTCGCGGAAGGATGGTCTGGATAGTATACAAGGGCGTTCTCGAAATGATTGATCGCATCGAAGGGTCGGGATTGTGCCAGTGCGAGATGTCCCCTTTCGGCGTACACGTCCCCCCAAAGCTCGTCTGAACTTTTTGTACCTCCCCAACCTGCATCAGCGAATGCCCGCGCTGAAGACTCTTGTTCTGCAACAAGTGCTTCAACACACTTTGCTTGTTCTGACGCCTCGTTACATGCTTCCAGAGAGTCCTCAAAAAGTGATGCACGTCGATAAAGCCCTGCGATGAACAACCAAATTTTTATAAGTAAGCCATGGGCGTGTCTTTGAGTTTGAACTTTCGGAAACCGAGTGAGCGCACGTGTGGGTGAGTGAAAGCGAAAGCTTCGAGAAAATGGGCCCAATTGGAGCAGGCTACTTTTTGGGCAGCCAGGGGAAGCGGGATCCTTATTGTACATTTTAGGGTTGCCATTGTGCGGCAATGCATGGCTAGGGGATGGAGGCCCATCGTGACGAGTAACATGGGGAGCTGGCACGTTGCCAGGTATCGATGAGCCTTCGTCAGTATGTGGGCGCTGGTGTTTTTTAATCGTATTTGCCCCATTTGTACGAACTGACTTGTCTGAGCTGCGTGGTCGTACAGATTTCGTGCTACCGCTTCGTCGATGAATTTTATTCCGATTAGAACTACCAGCAGTCTCTGAACGAGGATGCTCACTTGATGCCTGCCGATCCTCATCCGTAACTTGAATTTTTGGTGCATCGGGGTCAGTAGGAACACCTCCAGACGAAGTCGATGGTACTCTCGGTGTAACATTGGCTTCAACTCCAAGTGGCCTGTCTTTCTCTCCATATTTAACGCTCTTCCTTCGGCCGAAAATACTCCCGCGAAAGCTTCGAATTGTTCCTGCCGAACTTTTAGGAGGGATTAGGGTTTCCGATCCTTTCGGTTCAGAATTCTTATCAAGCTCGGGCTTCGCGAACAAAAGCCCGTAGAGACTGAGGAGTTCTTCAGAATGGTTTAGTGCATATTCTGGGCCGTGCAGAAGTTCCAGAAGCGTAAGCTGAGTAATTCTCAACTCAATGACGCTTTCCTTCTCACGAGCTTCCATTTCATTAGGTGTGCCTCGACTCTCCTCGATGGCAGCATATGACAGCCAATGGGCGGATTTCTCCCCAGACTCTTGCCGCTTATTTTGATAAAACTTTTCATTCTGTTCATGGATATAATTAACGTTTGGCACGCTTTCCAAGGCGGCGTCGCAGGCTTTGCTCGCAGCCTCGAAATCTTGCTTTGCACTCAGTAGAAGGACGAGCAAGTGCCATATCGGCACGAGATCTCGCTCTCTGGTACGAGACCAGGGTGAAATTGTGTGCGCACCCGCGTCCACAGACTTCGCTGACACCAAGGCGGTCCGAACACAATCAATTGCGCCGTCCAGGTCCCTGGTCTCTGCGAGCAGGAGCCCAAATGCAAACGTTGATGCCACATCTATGCCCTCCTCCGGCACATAAGCCAGAGATTTTTCAAGCGCAGCTAAACCATCGGCTTGGATGTCGGCTCGCGCTTCATTGATTGGAGTCCATCTTGCCCAATTTGCTAGCCCGATTCCGATTGCGCGATATGCTATTGAAACCGTCATGGGGGATAACGCGTTACCATGGAGGGAACTCGCTGTCGACTCCGGGGCATCTCCACTGTTAGCTGGGCTGGTGGTCGGGCATTTACCAACCAAATCATCGAGCAATTCTTGTAGCATATCGGTCAACTCCTTTGCCTTTTCTGCTTCTTTGTTGGAGCCGAAACAAGATAGCATGGTTATTCCTTCAGAAAGAGTTCGGGCAAATATGTCATCATCTTCCAGCTCACCTGCAGCCTCCAGGGATTTTTTCGACCGCGCTTTTGCGCTGGTGGTGAGATCGATGTATGTTTCCAGTGCTTTGATTGCAAGGTTAAACTCGGCCAAGGCTGCGTGAACATGGAAAAGACGGCGTAAAATGAGAGTAGAATGGAACGTTTTGGTAGCTGCTCGATATAACATCTGAGGAACGGCGCCATGAGCACGGGAACAGTATTTATTCTGGAACAAAAACTCACATCGAGAACGTTGCGCGAAAATGCATCCTGCCCGCCTTCCCCGAAATCATCATCCCGCCACCCAGGCCCACAAAGGACCTCCCAATTTTGGATGACCTGTTCTACCCAGGTTTCAACTTCCATATTTTTTACTTCTGCTTTGGGAAATGTGGTGTTTTTAATCACAATACTTTCGCAAATAGCTTCCACACGACGAAATTCTGTTGTCAGTTGAGCACGTTTCGCGCTCTCTGACCGAGAAACGTAAACTGCCTGGCGCAATGTCGATGATAAGAAGGTGTAATAGGCTTGCCAGATTGAGGATCTTGAACCTGGGCTAGCTGGGGCGCTACTTGGAACAGTTGATGCTGGGTCACCTTGTTTAACGCTATGGTGGGATGACCAAAGCCGGAATGCCCTCAGGGCAAACTCGACGGATAGTTCATTGGCAGGAGGACCTTCAGACGCGGCTTCGCTTGCGAGTAGCGCGGTCTTTGCCAAAAGCTGTTCAGACCAGAATAAATATTGCGGACTTGACGGAGAGCTTGAAACGGGAGCGGAAACCCAAGGTAAAACTGATTTGAAGGTACGTATCGCATCGTCGGGTCCTGAAACTAAGGCCTGCGCTGCGCCTAAAATAGCCATTTTATATGAGTTCCGTAACGTAGCTGGAACATTTACGAATTCATACCTTTCATGTATCCACCCTTTATGATGCAGACTTCTGTCCAAGGCGATAAGGCATGGTCATGTCCGGAGAGTGTATGCAGGGTTACATCAAAATCTCTAGGGAGGCGAGAGGATGCCAGTGCAGGTTCTGATAGTGTCCAATGCAACCAGCCCAAACACACTTGCGCTTGGAAAACATCTTGTGGCGGGTTCCCCTCCGCTTCCATTACAGACAGCAACCCTGGTATAAGATTATGGAGTTTAGTCTCCGTGGATCCTGACTCGGTGGAGGCGGTGCTAGGGCGCTTATTCAGGTAACCTGCGATGTGACATTCGGCACGTGCAACTTCCACCAGACCTAGTAGAGGCAGGGTGTCAGTAAATCTATTTGTAGAGATTGAGGGTAATAGAGCAACCACACATTTTCGCTCCGGGCAATGCTTTGCAAGCTTCCGAGCAAGCTCTGGGACATCATTCCAATTGTCGTTACATCTCGCCGCATCCAAAGCCTCAATATAGCGCTGCCCTTTTTCAGGCGTTCGACCCTAGTTCAACCCGTTAGCCCCATTGCTCGTACACTGAACCGAAAAGGCGTAGGATGTAAAATAAAGCCCCCCAACCAAAGGAAAGTGAGAATTACGGTCATGGTTTTGTGATGTTAAGCCAATGGAGGTGTCACCACACCAGTAACATGGTTGGTTAAGTCAAAAACAAAGAGTTCTTGACAAGGTCCTAAGCCAAACGTGTAGCCGGAATACCAGTGCCCGTTGCAGTTCCCGACAGGAACAAACTTGAACGTCGCTGTAGTTTCTTTTATCCAGGGCAGGGGCGGGTAGTGGATGATCGCTTGGCAGTTAAATAAATAGCTTAGCGCCAACGGCCGCGGCAAAAAAACTAACCGCCGCCGCCAGTCCCCGCAGAAAAGTTTCTTCGGTAGTATGAATTTCGATTTTGACAGCCGCCCCGATTTCTAGAATGGGAACCTTGCAAAAGCCCCCTATGAATTGCTGGGAACCACCTCCTTAACTAACGGCTCCAAATTCCCAAATTATCCAGCCTGAGTATTTCACGTCCTTGCGCTGCCCTCCATGGCAGCTCTAACCTGTCTGCGTGCCGCAACACATCGCTTGCTCACTACACCAGCGAAGGAGCTTCCGTCCATTGCAATATGCCTTGCGACAGCTTTCGCTGATTGTGGAAGTATATTATCCGCGCCTCAAAACCAGAAAAAAGCTCCGGGGGAGTCAGACCTAGCATTACTGGTGCAAAAATTGAAAGCCCGCATCACAAGTCTTTTACAAGATCAAAGCGCTGAAGGACGATGGGCGGGAGTAGTACTTGTGAAGGCAATAATAGAAGCGGGTCAATGGGAGATTCTTCGTGCTTGTGAGGCTTGGGTTCGCTCTATTCTAAGTATTCTGCGGGTGAGATTTCAATTTCCGCACCCGCCCTGGTTCTTTTCCGTTCACCATCCCAGCTGGCTAATAACTGCTAAACAGAGATCTGATCCGCCGTCAACGAAAAAACTCTGCCTTATTACCTTGACGCGCATATTTCGGCTAACTTATCCATACCAAACATTGGTGCGAGAAATAACGACCCCGTCAATGCCTGCCCTCATTACGGCCTGTTTGGATCTGGTTTCGGTAAAACCAATACCTGGACAAGCGCGAGAGCTGAAACGGAACACACCATTGCTCGAAACCGTGCTGAATGTATTTGTCGAATTACTCCCGCATCACCCTACCATTTTCCGTCCTTTCTCATCCCAAATCCATGGTTTGGTTTTACCCCTCATCGGGTCGTATGGGGTTCCTGGTGTATTATCGGGCTCGGGCGTACGCCTGGCGCAACAGCTGTTCATCTCCCTGCATCAATGTGCCCCGAAGAATACCGGTGGAGAAGAATGGCTTAGGGCTTGCAGATCCACAATATCGTCACTACATCAGACAAGTGATCACTTGTTCCGAGGCCTTGTAGAACAGTGGGAGTCTGTCGATATATCCTTACGGCAAACCTCCAGACCTAAGAATTACAATCGCCTGGTTGGGGATGATGACCCAGACGCTCTTGGGCTACCCACCTGGCAAGGTATATACGCCGGTTGTGAGAGGCTAGAGTGCTTGTTGAAGTTGCTCGCTGGATTCGTTTCAATGCCGACAAGTTCCACAATTTCCATACCGCTAGGGGCTATACTTGATTTGTCCAATCGTTTGGTCTCGGTGACACCCCCATCATCAGACCAGGACGGCTCGCAGAGTGGGACAGAAGTAAACCCTGAAGTTGGCCGGGAGGAAAGGGAGAGCCTTTGGGCCGAGTTACCAAAACTTCACATTGCGACCGTGAATCTATTGCGCGCTATCATTGAAAGATGTGGTTTAGGAAGTATTGCAATTGCACAAAGTTGTCTTGAACAAGCCCTTTGGATTTTTGAGGCCGAAGCTGGTAACACCCATCTACGGATTGGTATTTATAGGTTATTAAACGCCATCCTACCTATCATTGGACCATCAATCCCAAAGTCTGGTGTAACATCTTTGGCAGCAGTCTTCCGATCCGCGTGCCAGGACCTCTCACCGTCTACAACGAACAAGGCTGTTAGTGTTAATAAACCTGTTAACGGCAAGTCTTTGGCGAAGCCAAACCCAACGACGACCAACGTGGACTCTTTTCTGAACTCGAAACCCAATGCCACGATTGAAGCTGAACTTTCTCCCCATGACCTAAGAGTTGCGGCAGCCGATCTCCTTTCAAGCCTCCTCACATTTCTTCCAGCTGAACACATTCCACCGTATCTCCGGATTGAAATTGACCGGACAGCAATCCTAACAAAAGGCGAATCTATCATGATAGCCAGCGTCCTCAACCCCATGCCAGCAACATCTAGCCGCCATAGTGCACTTAGCGTAATACCATTCCTCGCCCGAAGCTACCCCGATTCCCCTGGAGTCGAATCATTTCTACGGCCAAGAATGCCAGTCCTAATGGGGTCCTCAAAATCGCTTGAATTGGAACTAGCAGGCGAAGAAGACGAGGACGACGAGTTTGAACCCAAAGCGGGGACGACATTCGCCGGATCGTCGATTGTGCTACCTGACGAGCTCACTAGGCCAGTAACCAAACGGGCTTTGGATGATGGTGATGATGATGTTCAAATGACTGACCAGCAATCCATCCCACCGACGGAATCCCAAGACATTCCCATTTCACAAAATAAAAGAATACGTGTTGAAGCGATGCAGTCTCCCAGTTCTTCAACGGGGATGGTCGCAGAGCAAGTGCCTGCTGTTCCCAAAGCTGCTATGGCGGAAAGGATCCCGGACTTCGATAAGCCAGCGCCCGCTATTCGATCGATCCTTGCACAGAATTCTCCGTCTGCAACAATTACCACAGAACAAGCTGAGATAAGGAACAGTGGCTCTGATGACATCAGGCGGGAAATTTCCCCCACGCCTGCCACAGGCAGTGGCATGGTAATGAGTGCTGATGCCGGGGAAGGTGGTGATGGATCTGATGATGAAATTCCCACGCTGAATATTGAACCAGATACCGACGAGGAAGACGAGGAAGACGAGGAAGACGAGGAAGACGAGGAAGGAGAATAGTTTACCTGCATGGCGGAATCAGAGCGTGGGAAAACAGGGGCCACAAGCTATTTATTGCAGTTTGTGGTGATAGGTAATTCTATATTAGAGCTATTTTGATCTATAAAATGTAAAAAAATGACAAAATTAGAAGACAGTTGAGTAGAAATAAGTATTGTGTAGGAAATATTTTGGGTATGATACTGGAGGCCCCATGAGAAACGCTTTTCGTTAAGCAGCCAAATAAAAAAGGGGGTGGGAAAAATGCCGGGGTTGTCCAAAAAGAGTTTCTCCACCTTTTTCTATTTGGGAGGATGACAGCTTGATTGAGTAAACTCAGCCATTCTAGAACGGAATAGGCCCCTGACGCGGTTCGTACCCCTATCCATAATCAGATGGCATATTTGAAATTGATCGTGATTGGCGTGCGCCGCTGGAAATCGTTTATCCAAACACATCGACAGTATGGCAAGGAGCTTGTAGATAGGCGTCAATAGAACACGTTCCGCTAACGTTTTACATGATCCGTACCCCAATATCCCACCACTTCTCTCCTCGCCAGAGCCTAAAGGTCTGCCCTTTCCAGCACCACCAACCTTCACCGTCCGCACCAAATCCCAAACCACGTACCAGGCTGAGTGGAACCGGCTCAACCAACCAAAGTCCGCCCTTCGCAAAATCATCCGCACCCAAGGGCCCGATTAAAAACGCCCAGGCCACAACAAAGATGAAATTAGTCGACCGACGGAGCCAGCGTGCAGATTTAAACGGGAGAGTGAGGATGATGCGCTTGGCAACGAAGTCCTGGAACATGATTGCTGGAGCTTGAAGGAAGAAAAACAGGAAAAGGTTGGGGAAAGCTGTTATCGGCGAAAGCTGCGTGTAGCTGCCAGCGGCGTGCAATAGGCCACTCAGGCCAAACGCAATGTAGAGCTGGAGAACTTGTCTTACCACCGGCTTTTGGAGTCGTTGTGGAAGATGCGCGTAGATCCAGATGCTGGGCTGGAGGAAGCTGAAGCGGAAAGTCTGGTGCCACCATTTGCTCCAGAAGCCGATGAGTCCATGGTCTAGAATAGAGGAAAAGCAGGGTCCAAATATTCTTGGATATAACCATGGTGCTTCGATAGGAATCGAGGTCCATCTGCGAACGAAAGGGAGCCATAATGACGCGCCAAGTGAAAGTAGAGCTAGACATGAAGCCGTACATTCTACCGCACATAGAGCACCCATTAATGACAAGAAGAGGCGATAGGTTATGGTGGTGACCTTTCCCAATATGCCAAAGGAGTCCAGAGGGGATGGGGGTGGGGAGGAAACAATGCCCCAAAAATAGGGGTCGAGCATCATGATTACTTTAAGGACATCTAGGCCAAGATAACACAATATCATGCGGAATAGTGCTGATTTGATGGCGGACTTGGTGTCAGCCAAATTCAAGATTTTGGCTTCGTTAAGTTCATGTGAGGGCTGATTGAAGTGAGAAGAAATTGATATTCGGGGTCGCGGAATTGTGGAAATACACCAATTCCAGCCAGGTCCACGCATGTTTAGGATTAGGTCCAAGACCCATGCGAGGCGGTGCAAAAATGGGGTGGGATATCCTTGCCATCGTAAAATGTACATCTCGTGAAATTCTTTTGGTAGTTGTTTGTGTTTAGTTCCCAGTTGCAGATGCTTCCCTGTGCTTCTTCGCGATAGTTGCAAATCAATAGGCCCAATTTCCGAACCTTCAAGAGAGATGTCCGAAGTTGTTGTTGTTGCAGCCTGATCCCGGCAACAACCCTCTTCCCTCTCTCTACTCTGCGGATTCACTGTCGTTCTTTCAATGCGTTTGAAGTTTTCCCGGGGATCATTAAAAAGCAGTAATGATGCACTTAGCATTACATACCAAAAGGAAGCAATCCCGACCACGCAACCATTCCCTCCAAAGCGCGTTCGGGAGTGTAGTACGTTCAACAAAGCTGACCAAACGATGGCACCAAACGAGAAGTATTTCACGACCGTAGAAGGCTTTTTACGGGGAATCTTCAAAAGTAGTGACAGTGTAAGAATGATCAAGGGAGCGAAGCTATGGGGGAAAAGGACTGGACGGATCAGTCCAGCCGTAATGGCTTCGTTATACCTGTTCTGTATTTGCTGCACAGCAACGAGGTACGATGGTGGACGAGGTTCATCCATCTCTCGTGGTTATGGATGGAATTAGGCGGGGTGATGTGAAGATATTTGTTGTCGTACCCAACTACCACCGAACGAAGGAGGGAAATAAAAATGCTGGTGGTGACGAAGCATAACTCCACGCAGCTTCACTTAAATAGTCCCAATCATGATCATCATGGAATATTTTAACCGCAGCCTCTGTACCGAAAAACTCTCCGTATGGCGTCGTGCAACGCTGGTGCGCCCGCATAGGCTCGGTGGTTGGGGCCCAGCCTCACCGCAAAATTTAGGTATTTCGTTCGTCAGCCGGTTATTAATACACTTCCCACTGGGCTCATGATATAATAGGCGCAAAATGTGTCAACTCGTTCCTATGGCTGTAAGATGGAGTTTGGAAGACAGCAACGATCCGTACTATGAAAAGGATAGGACAGTTTCAAAAAACTTACAGAGTACTCCGTAAGTTAAATATTTATTGGTTAACTAGTTAACTACCTAGCTACCTCGCGAGGACACGCCTGGTATTGCTGCCACGCTAATATGTGATTGCTTGGTTGCCAGCCCATTCGTGTTTCGAATGTACAGCGATTTCCTGAGAACGACGATTTCCTTTCTGCCAAATTTTAAATAAACTTGCATCTGGATATAAGGACTGGTCCCATCCCTCACACCTTGTGCGTTAGGAGTTGGGGGCTTGCGTGTTGAAATGTCGCTGGTTTCGGTTCTCCTGGGCGGGCATTCTCAGAGAGCCAATGAAATACTACTAGTAGAAATAGAGTTGAAAAGGTTCCTAAGGATTGATCCTTCAGGTTTAGTGGTCATAAATCTATCATGGGGGATTGAATTTCCCACAGGATATCAATGCCAATTTATAGTCCACTGGCGCACATATGAAAGAACCTTAGTATTTTCTTGGTGGCGGCGGGCCTGATAAACTTAAACAACCTTGTACTTCGTTGATTCCATCAATTTTTGTTGTTATCATGCAAGAGATCAATGTCTCATCTTCAAAACTGTTTAGAGAGTTTGATTGAAGGGTTAACGGTCGATTTTTTATTTATTTATTTACTTTTTTTTCCCCAAAAAAGAATAACGAATTAAAGAAGTTGTTAAAAATAAAGTTTGAAGCCTCCGCCATCGGGCCCACTGGTTAGTCACGTGATAACGCAGCATAGCGCGTTTCTTTCAGGGGAACAAAAATGGGAGAGGAATCAACAAAGCCCGCACGAGTTGTTCAGCGGCTCAGGACAGTTCATGTCTTGGTGCAACGGAGACAATATCCTCGTCATTGTCCACTTTCTTGCATAGACTAACATCCCCCCTCTAGTTAGACAGTATTCCACTCACTCCCTACTACTCCCGATTCCCTAACTGATATCCGACTTTTGCTGGGCAACCCGCGTTTAACAACCTTCATCACATTTTGATATTGGTGGAGATGGCTTCGTTTAAAGGCAAGCGGAAGATTGAATTTATCGACCTTACAGATTCCAGCTATCAGCCGCACAAACAAGCAAGATCTGCCCATTCAACCTCTGTTGAACACGGAATCGCTACCCCCCCCAGTGACTTTTCTTCCTCCAGCCAAGTAGGTGGTACCCAAGCAGATGAAGACGAAAGGGGTGCCTCGGAGTTCGTAGATGCTTCGCAAGGTGTTGATGAAGATGCTTTCACTAGTTTCCAGCTATATGGTATGTACCATGCAGTGTGTCTTTTTGTCTGCTTTCTCCTTAGTAGCTAACAGTTAAAAGCCATACTCCCTACAAAAGTTGTTGGCATCAGGTATTACACGGGGCACGCAACAATTGGGGAGTATGTAAGGATCAAGAGAGAGCCAAGTAATCGTTTTGATCCAAATGCAATTCGGATTGATAATGTCATGGGGGTTCAAATTGGACATCTGCCTCGGACCATTGCCAGCAAATTAGCTCCATATATGGTAGGGTTCCTGTGCGATCAGAAGCAGTGCGATTTGCTAAAAAAAACCCCTTAGGACTCCAGATCGCTGCTCATAGAAGGCATATTATCCGGCGACAAGGGCGTCTACGATTGCCCCATCAACCTTAGACTGTATGGTACTAGCGATTCAGTTCGTCAGGTGGAACTAATGGCGAAAATGGATCATGATCGCCTTCCTCTCCAAATCATCAAAAAGTTCCGAAGAGAAAAACAAAAGCAGTGTGCCGCGCACGCAAAAGAGCTTGCAAAGCAGGCCCGATTCTCTAAAGGCACGGACCAACAGTGGCAAGGCTCTGAAAACCCAATGTATGCAAATCTGTCGATTCCAAAATGGGATGAACCTATGAAGGAAACAGCAACGTTAGAGGATATTATTGGCCAAAGCACCAGCTTTAATCCTAGAGAGATAGGTCAAGTTGTGGAAAAGTTTGGAACAAGCGAAAATGAACTAGCGATGATGCCAATGGCTGCATGCCCGAAAGCCCTTTCCACCGAATTGCTTCCATACCAACGTCAAGGACTTGCATGGATGCTGGACAAAGAATCGCCAAAGTTGCCAAGTAAAGGGTCTCGAGATGTTGTCCAGTTGTGGAAAAGACTGGGGAGTATGTTTACAAACATCGCGACAAACTATACAACAGCCACTGAACCACCTCTTGCCAGTGGTGGCATTCTAGCGGATGATATGGGCCTTGGAAAAACAGTTCAAATTATATCTCTTATTCTGACTGATTCAGCCCCGAGAACAAAGGACTCCTCGAAAGCAACACTTATCATCGCACCTCTTGGTGTCATGAGTAATTGGCGGGATCAAATCATTCAACATATCCACAGCGACCAAGCTCTCCGAGTTTTAATTTATCACGGAGCTGGGAAGAAAGAAGCAAAGAACCTGAATGACTACGATGTAGTGATTACTACATATGGAGCACTTGCTTCGGAATACGCCTTGGTTGAGAACAAAACACTGAAATCCAAGCCGTCGCAAGGGCTATTCTCTCTCCGCTGGAGGCGAGTCGTCCTAGACGAGGCCCATACGATTAGAAACCCTCGCACCAGAGGCGCACGCGCAGCATGCACGTTGGAAGCTGATTCTCGATGGTCCCTCACTGGAACGCCCATCATCAATAATCTAAAAGATTTATACTCCCAAGTAAAGTATCTGGGCATTTCAGGTGGACTTGAAGACCTTGCAGTTTTTAATAGCGCTGTAATCCGTCCTCTTACTGCTTGTGAGCCGAATGCCAGTCTTGTTCTCCAGGCCTTGATGGGTACCATCTGCCTGCGACGGAAGAAGGAAATGAACTTTATTAACCTCCGTCTCCCTCCCCTTTCTTCCCATGTGCTTCACGTCAAATTTCTTCCACACGAGCGGGAGAAATATGATTTGTTCCAGTAAGTATTCAGAATATCAAAGCCAGATATATATTTTGTTGAGCCTCAGCTAACAATAAGTGCAGGGCGGAAGCCAAGGGGGTCCTTATGGACTATCAAGCCAATGCTAATAACAAGAACGGTGCGGCAACGTACTCTGTTCTCCTCGAGGTTCTTCTCCGCTTGCGCCAGGTGTGCAATCACTGGAAACTTTGTCAAAACCGCATTAATAAACTCATGGAGATACTGGAAGAGCATAAGGTGGTGGCACTAACCCCTCAAAATATCAAAGCGCTCCAAGCTCTGCTTCAACTTAAAATTGAAAGCCAAGAAACGTGCGCCATTTGCCTTGAAACCCTCCACCAGCCTGTCATTACCCCTTGCGCTCACACATTTGATTACTCTTGCATTGAACAAGCCATTGAACGCCAACACAAGTGCCCTCTCTGCCGGGCGGAAATCGAAAACTGCAAAAGCTTGGTTGCCCCGGCCGCAGAGCTTGGCGAAGACACAAACGAAATTGATATCGACCCCGAAACAAGCAGTAGCAAGATCGAAGCCCTGTTGAAAATCCTTACTGCAAAAGGGCAAGCCCCTAACACGAAAACTGTCGTATTCAGCCAATGGGTATCTTTCCTAGACATTATAGAGCCCCAGCTGGCACGTAATGGCGTCACATTCGCCCGCATAGATGGCAAAATGAACTCTGCCAAACGAGATGCGGCCATGAATGCTCTATCGAACGATCCAAAGTGTACTGTCCTACTTGCTAGTTTGAACGTTTGCAGCGTGGGTCTTAACCTTGTCGCAGCAAACCAAGTCATCCTCGCTGATAGCTGGTGGGCGCCTGCTATTGAAGACCAGGCTGTTGACCGTGTATATCGCCTGGGACAAAAACGACCCACGACGATCTGGCGTCTTGTGATGGAAGATAGTATTGAAGCCCGGGTGTTAGACAAGCAGAAGGAGAAACGTACGCTGATGACGACAGCGTTCAGAGAGAAAGCGGGTCAAAAGGGTGAGGATCGGATGTCCCGAGTGGCCGATTTGGAGAAATTGCTTGGATAAGCATGTGTTGCCCCAATCCTTTATCCTTTTCTTTCTCTACCTAGGTAAAACAACCCTTTCCTGTACATTGCAATTTTTCTTTTGAGAAATCTGTTTAACCCTAATATTAACGTCGACTCACACTTCTTCACTATACGTCTTCGATTCGCGGCTAAATTCGTACCACAATGATTACAATTTCTTTGTCACATTGATCCCCCTCCTTTTTTCCTAATTTTTCAATATCTCCTGTGCCTCTTTCATTTCATTCACCTATTTCCTTTTTCTGAATATCAGAGATCCGTTTTAATCACGTTTATCCGTCGTTCCTTTTACTTCCCTAGTAAGGCACTCTCCTCTGCTTCCATCTGTCTCTTTATTTCTATTTTACTTTGCCATCTCAAGCTCGATGTGAACCAGATCTATGTTAGGACCTCCTGACAAAAGCTGCTTAATACCCATTTTCCTTTTGTTTCATCTATTTTAGTTAAATTCACGTCCAGTACACTTACTAAGAAGCAATTCTATTCATATAATCCCGATGCTATATCCATTAAATAGTTCAGTGTACCACCATAAGGTGCTCGTAACGTAGGGATGTGCCACGAGACCACGGCGGTCGGCTGCAAACGGCTGGCTTTCAAAACCGCAAACTTGTGACAGACGATAATTTCAATTGCTCGAAACAGGAATCCACCTTCTCCGATCCCATCACCCAACTTCAAAGGTATTTCCATTTTATCCCTCCCTTCTGCTTCAATTTCTTTCTCCCTACTGCCCGAGACGAATAAGGCTTGTCCCACTTTCTTCACAGGAGGAACAGAAGATGTACTTCTCGATGACACACAATCTTCGCGAGCACCAGATGGGTGACGACAGGTGCGAAAGTGATTGTGAAAAATTGCCCCCGGCTCTCAACATGGGTATTTTAATATGCCGGGCAGAATGTACATACAGCACCTTAGAGCGGAAAGTGTGAGGAAGAGGATGTGTCAGTTTTGACCGGCTACACGGAGGGAATGACGCGGTTTGGCGATCATACGGAAAGTACCATGAATATTGGCGTATATTTTCGTGGTTCCAGATGCACAGATAAATGAAAATTCAGGAAATCCAAAAATGATGACATAGTCACATATATACGCGGTTCAGTTTGATTTTCAGCCAAGTTTCGACAATGAAGTGTTTGCATCATAATGGTGATAACATTGACTTCTCGAAAAGGAACATGCCAGGACCGTTTATTCATAGAAAAGAGGATAATGACATCGGGAGAATAACGGTACCGAATACTTTCAATCCCCATTCAACTTCAGTTCTAATCCCTGTTCCAGATACATGAAATGAAATTTGGCGATTAGCTTTCGCCGGTGGCAAGTGACCATGAAATAAAAAGCGCAATAAAAGCAATGCATATTATTTATTGGAGCCTGGACCAACAGACACATGAAAGTAATTATGTCAAACCCTGCAATGATCCCTCCATTTCCAGTCATTCCATACTGGGTAATATAACGTCTCGTGTTCCGTTCCGTCCCTGATGGAAATTGCGTTCATGCCCGCAAGCTGCACAAAAGCGACAGAAAAAAAAATAGCACGAAAAGATAATCAAAGCAATAGAAATTGAGGGTGAAGAGAAATATAACATGGTCTGGCGCTGATGTTGGGGAAATAGTAGAACATATGGGGTATTAATGAAAATGGAAGTAAAGAAAAAAAAGAAGCAGTGGAAACTATGAAGGAGGAATGAAGCAAAGCAGAGCAGGAAAAAATGGAAAACGTAGCAGCGATGTTCCAGAGGATCTCCTGCTGAAGGTTCTGGTTTCTGATAGGAGTGTTGTGTTCAGGATGGAGGGCTGAAAGTTGAATCAGGTAGTCTTCCTCGGCCATTTCGTTGGGTAAGAGATGTCCTCACAGGAGATTTATCCCGACCTGGCAAATTAAATTGGCAGCTTGGTTGGATTTAAGTTGACATGGGAAGTTGGCCTGGAGAGTTACACTAGAAGAAAGGGGAGGGGCAGAGGGGTTTAGTGTCAGAAGACAAAAAAAAAAGTAATTACAATACGAGCAAACAATAAAAGACTAAACCAAATACTCATTGCTGAAGGCAGCCTGACGTACCAGTCTTGGATTGAGCTGTCTTGCTTCCTTTTTCGAGGGCGGGAGTGGAATCTGCCATATTTTGTAACTCCTTATCTATTATCGGATGCCCGTTCCCATTATCAGCTCCCGGCTGAGGCTGAGGCTGATTTTCGTTTCCAACAGTCTGCTGCATGGTTTGGTCATTGCGCTGCCTGGCGCTATTGGGGATACTTTCAGTTTGTGATGCCGGAATGGAAGGCATCTTTGCACGGCCGCCGGACAACACCGGGCTGTTGGGGATAGCTCCGGACGGCCTAGGCGGTATGGAGGATGTGTTTCCACTGATATCTGGGAGGAACGACGCCAATACTCTGGTCGTATTTGTAAAATTTGATTGATTAAGTGGTTTGAAAAGGCTCGTGTCTGGGGTTAGGGCAGGTGGGCCCATCACTGGACTCGTCATTGGCGGCCTAGAAGCTACAGAGACAGGTACGAGACTGGGCGCTTGGTTGTTTGAGGTATACAGAGAACTTCCCGCTAAAGGCGGAGGATGAGAATGGGCAAAAGCTGTTGGCAGCGCTGCAGCCTGCAGCTCACGGTCCTTCTTTTTTTCCCACGCAGCTGGATCGTTCCTTTTAAGCCGTTCGTCATCAAGTTCTTCCTGGACTGCCTTTTCCTCCTCAGGAGTCAGTTTGTCGTTATCCTCGCGTTGGAATGTTTCGGTGAGAGCGATCTTTTTGATGTTTTCCTGTTTTGCAAGGATCATATCAAGAACTGCTGGGTCCTTGCCCTTAAATTCCGAAAGATCCTTTTGCGGAACATCCTTTGGACTGAAGAGGTAGTCTCTAACATTCTTGTTGGCCCAGCGGATAGGATTCTTCTTGTCAACAACCCGGTATGCGAGCTGGGTTTTGAAAACAGCTCTGTTATGCATAATATCCTCATATGTCCCACCTGCAAGAAAACGATAGACGTATACTGGTTTAAGTTGGCCGAGTCTGTAAGCTCTTCCAACAGCTTGCTCTTCCCAAGTAGGATTAAACTGGAAATCGAAAATGATCACACGGTTTGCTCCCGGGATATTCAGACCTAAGCCTCCCGCCCGCGTCGAGATCAGGTAAACATTGGTAGCAGAACCCGAATTGAAGTTCTTAGTATATGCCTGGCGTGTGGCAATAGGCGTTTTTCCGTCAAGTCTAGAATAGCTTCGTCCTGCTTGCTTTAAGACACGTTCGAGATAGTTGAGTGTCGGGATTGAATGTGAAAATAACAGCACCTTGTCCCCTGCAGCGATAGAACGTTCAATAATTTGATCTGCAACTTGTGCCCGATGAGACAGTTCAAGTGACCAGATATCGACGCCAGTGGCGAAAAGTTTCTCTAGGTTGGTGAGCAGCTCGGGAGCGTGGAGAACCTGAGGGATCGTAGGATCCTCCGGTATTTCAGAATCAGAATCAGGGGACACCCGGCTTGACGGCGGTGGTTGAAAATCTCTGCTTCGATCTCGAAGTTTCTCCATAAAACAACCGGGATGATTGCAAAGTAGTGACAAAATGGACAACCAATCCCATAGTCTTGGATTTCCAACGTTTTCTTTATCAGCTGCAAGAGCAGTGATATACGCATTGTATGCTTTTTCCTGAAATGGAGTTAAAGGCACAGTGATCACAAACTCAACTTTTTGTGGAAGGGACCCCTTTAAGACCGAAATATCCGCCCTATTAAGTTTTGGGTCGATGTCCTTTTTTAGGACATGCAATTTCTTTAAGGATTGTCGGCGTTCCCACTGCGTGCTATCTGCGTAGAGACCTTCTTGAATTGGTTCAATATACTTAGCTTTGAACTGCACGAAGTCTCCAAGATACCCTGGTGCGATCCAGTCTATCATTGCATAGTACTCGTTCAAGTTGTTAGCAAGAGGAGATCCCGTCAACGCAATGCGACTTTTGGAGACGAATGCCCCACATGCTTCAGCAATTCCTGCACTTCTATTTTTCAACTTGTGAGCTTCATCCGCAACAATAATGCGGGGACCCTCAAGAAGCTGCTTCCTAGCCACTTCATGAGTTCGGTCATCAAGTACTGGGAGTCGATTCTTTGTTGCTTTGTTGAAAACCAACGCCCTGAAAATATCGTAACTCATGAGCAAAATACCGCCTTCGTTGTACCAGGACGATATCCCCTTTAGCCGCTCTTCGACTTGAAGGGTAGGTAAGATTTTGCGGAATGGTCCAATATTGCGGCTAGTGATAGGGTCGTTGGGAGTCCACATTAAGAGCTCTTCCCACCAATTTTCAATCAATGAGGATGGGCATAGGACAAGTGTACGAGAAAATCGAAGGTTTTCGGGAATTTGGTTCCTCACTTTAGGGTCGTCAGAAGCTGCGGCATTTGCGATACTGACCAAAAGCGATATCCTGCTATATATTAGGTACCATTCATTAGCATAGAGGAAGATGGGGGGCACTTACACCTGCATGGTCTTTCCCAGTCCCATGGTATGAGCCAAAAGGCAACCTTGACGTTTCTCATCTTTAATCAATTCCCGCCACATGAACTGAATACCGCTTAGCTGGTGGGGCTTCACCCGGGCACCGATATGACGGTGAAGGTATATCACCGGTTCATCAAAGCTAACAACCTGCCGCTCTGGATCTGTATTGCTGATACCCGTTCCAAATAGCTTCTGGGCAAGCTGTTTCCGTTGCGTTTCCTGGCGCTCAACGCGACGCTGAGCATTTCTCTGGCTGTCCATGGCTTCTTGACTTTCCTTAATCTGCCTTTTTCGCTTCTTATGTGGAGTATGCCGTCTTTCAACTTCAGAGCTAGCAGAATAATCTTGGTGTTGAGTTTGCTCATCTGTGAACATGTGGGTGGAGGTGGAACTCTCAGACTTAGCTCTTTTGTTTGGGGAAATTTCCTTTGGTTGCCTAGAAACGCCCTTTGTTACTAGATCCTTCTTTTCTAAAAAAGCCTTTAGAGTCTCACAAAGGCTGGGATAAAAGTCATCGAAACTACTTTTATCCTTGAGCGTATCCTCAATGAACACTTTTGGGATCCCCTGCATGGCTGATATCTTTTTGCAGCGAAGCCAGGAGACATAAAGCGCAGCGGTCCTCAAAAGTAACGAGTGTCTGCGACTGCCCCGGATTTCGTGGGAATGTTGTAATACACTACGCAAAGCTCTCCGGACACGTCTTCTTGCTTGTTCTGGTGTGATAGAATTGATTAATTCGTGCAAATCACGGCGCTCTTCCTGAGCCATGGACCAAACTAGTTTGCTCAATAAACGGCCTCGATCAGACCGCTCCTCAAGCGCTAGCCAATCTACCCGTGCTATATCTGCTATATATGCCGGATCCGAAACCTGTGAGGTTGATGTCACTTGGTTTTTCTTCCTAACCCGACTAAAGTCGTTAAGCAGTTGCGATCGTGGTGATGGGGGAAGAAGCGTAGTATCATTAACAGGATTAAGCGGAGGCGTTTGAACATCGAAATTGTGTTCTGACATCTCATCCGAACTCTTGGTTAAATCTACCACCTCAATTGGCCCTGCGTATGATTGTCGACGTATTTGGCGTAATAGCGCCGGTGAGGCTGAGGCCTTCAGAGGACCAGGGTCCGGAGAATATTGCCGATCAGGCTTGAGTTCAGACACGCGAAGTTGTTTATCGCCTCTTTTTCGCGAAGGCTTGGGGGTTATCACGTCCTCCTCGCTGGTTACCTCCTTTCCAGATGAAGTTGGAGCAGGTTTTGAAACTGCTTCCGCATATTCGGTCCGGTCTAAACTGGGAATATCATTATCTGGCACAATGAAATCATTGATGTCGTCGCCCTCTATATCATCAATTTCAGAGCTGAGCCATTCCTCATCTTGGGGAATTGAAGGCCTTGAACGCTTTACAGGGGCGGCGGGTGGGGGTTTTGGAGGACATGTGTCGAGTTCTAAAATGGATATTTTCCATTTCTGAGTTTCTATATTAAAGACAGTTTCCTCCATGGACTGACATTGCTGTTGTACTTCGTCCTCCTTTGACCATGGAGTATCTTTAATTGCCTTCCGAAGTGCTTTCAAACGCCGCTCTAAATGAGCTATTGCACTCTCCGCAGACTTAATCTCAGTGCGTTTTCCCGACATTTTTCTAGCAAACACCCAGAGTCGTTGGGCTTTGCGTTGTTGAATGGGGAGCTTGTGGTCCCGCCACTTTCGTGAAAACATCTCGATACAACGGTCAATAATAATATCAACATCCACAGCGGATAATATTTTCGAATTTTCCTTTTCAGTTTCCGCCTCTCGTTTCTCAAGCTCGATCTCCCGCCAGGTTTCAGAATCATAACCATTTTCTGACTCAGAATCCCCGTAAAGGGGCAAGACATGGTCCTGCTCAGCCGGGTATTTCTCGAGCAGGTAGTCGAATTCATCTTTCCCCTGTTTGAGTTGAGGCCAAGCAATGGCGTCCTCTTTCGTGGCCTTAACAATTCCCTGATCATGCATGAACAGCGTGAAATGTTGAATCTCACCTGGGGGGAGAATTTTGGCGCTATATGGAAATATGGCCACAGCATCCTTTCCATCCTTAGTTTGTATTGTGCGGGGCTCCGCTAGAAAGTAGTGTTGGACACGTTTATTCACAAAACGCTTTTGGGCAATTGGGCATTTCGCTCCTTCCAGTAGGAAAGTTTCGTCGTCACTTTCTTCCATGTCATTGTAAAAGACATCTCTAAGCATCACCTTCTTAGGTCCCATGTACTGATAAGGTTGTTTAATCACAGATTTCTCCTCCGAAGTCCCTGTGACAGAGGGCTTGGGTTTATTGAGGAATAATTTGCGACGTTTTCTCCCACTGTTGTCAACGACATAATTCTCATTTGAACGAGGCTTCGACGGAGTACTACCAGTGGATAAATACCGTTTCTCCTGCCCTTCTGCTCCTGGTGATTTACTGGAGCCTTGGAACGGAGCTGACTTGCTTCCGTGCTTTGAGAGTTCAGATACAGCAGCAGGAAAAGTATGAATGGGTGAGGGTATGTTGGGCACGCTTAGCCCGTCGGGCGCGAAGCTCGATCTGGGAACTGTTTGTGGTGTGATTTCGGTAGGAGAAACATGATCGGCACTAAGTGACTGGCTGTACTCTGCGTATTTCTTTGACAGCTTCCGTAGATATTCAACTGCTCGTAATATTGTAGCACGCTGCCCAAGTGATTTCAAGCCCAAATCTTGGGTTAGAGACGTCTTGTTTATCTCTGTGAGCAAAATTTCTCCCGTGACATCATTTTCTCGAAGGGCGGTTTCGAGGGCGGTTGGGTCCACATGGGGGAGGGAAGAGCGAGTCCACGGCGCAGAGGAATGGCAGAGGTGAGAGATAACTTTGTCAATTGACCACTCAAAAGGATCATCATCCTCTAAACCCTCCATGGTGCCCTACTAGCACTTTCAGGATGTTAGTGTTAGGCCGTCAGGCAGTACTGAACCAAGCTGAAAGGAAGGAGAGCTATTCGAGCGAAGTAACAAGGCGACAACAGACAAACTGACTCCAATTTAAATATCTAGTATTTCCTGGTTTCTGAACACATATGAACAGTACTAGGCAGCTCAGAACCAGAAAGAAAGAGCTAGAATGACGCTCAAGACAAAGACGCGTCCCAAAGCCCGAGCTAAGCGCCCAGTTAAAAATAGAGAGGGTGTGTGAGAAAAGAAAGCTGGGAACGACAGGAAGTTATAAAGAAAGGCTACTGCTGCAGGCGAAAAATTGCAGCTAGCAACCAGGATATTGGTCTGTGCCGTATTCACCCAAGGGCCCTCTGGCAGTGGGCGCGCGAAGCTTAGGACTATCCATCACAGGATTCTGAGGTTGCAAAAGTGACTGAATTCAAGTCAAAAAGTGGAGCCCCTCGAAGCCCCTTTTTTTGCCAAGGCGGTGAGATGGGTGAGGCGCATCATTGGTTCGAAGCCCATTAGTAATCAGGCTAGGTACCCCGCTGCTGCTGCTTGCTATCTGGGGTAATTTGCACCATATATTCGTTATCGAGTCCGGTTCTTTGATGTCTCCTTACTCTGTATTCTATATATTTGTGTTATATTTTCTTTTTCTTTTCTCCCGCATTCGTTCCTCATCGGAAAGGCAGATAGGCAGATAGTGCCGGAGGGATTTTTTTTTTATTGCTACAGGAACCACACACCCCCTTGTCCTCCAATGGATAATTCAGTCTTTGCCAATTACCCCCCTCCTTTGACTCCTGAACAGCAAGATTACCTAGCCACCACAGTAAAAACATGGGCTCTACACCATGGACTCTGCGTCAAACCATCGCCAGCATTTATCGAGAAGCAATTGGACCCTCAAGGCGTTTTAGCAACTAATGCGCCCGTTACCCTTTTTCCTAGCCCTTTCCCTAAGTCCTGCTTCGACGAGGCGATTTCAATCCAGAGAGCATACAACAAGTTATATGCAGAAATTAGTAGGGACGAAGAGTGGTTGGGGAAGATTATTGAAGAGTAAGAAGACATGTTTTTGTCCGTAGCGTCTTCAAAGAATGAGGAAGAAAGGAAGGAAATTAAGAAGGAAATTTCGCCCGGTTTCCTATCTTGCTTTGTTTGATTGTTCACGCCTCCATTATCACTCCCGGATTAGTTACTAAGTATTTGCGGTAGACTCATTGACGTGGATGACTTCGTTGCAAACCTCTGGAAGGTTCATCTCAGCGTAAAAAAGGACGGATATGTCCAACCACTCTCGCTAGGTCTTTTTCGATCCGACTATATCGCCCATCGGCCACCTGGTTCAGCAGGACCGTCGCTAAAGCAAGTTGAATTTAACACCATATCCTCCTCCTTTGGAGGACTTTCAGCCCTTGTCGCTGCGTTACACACGGATCTCTTGTCCTATCCTCCTGGAAACCCCATTACCTACCCACCACACCCCATTTTGAAAGATCACACCCCCCCGGAAAATACAGCAGTTGAGTCCCTAGCAAATGGCCTGGCATCCGCCCACAATGAATATGGCCCGTCAAAGTCGGAATCCTCGTTACCATTATGTATCCTATTCATTGTTCAAGCGGGGGAAAGAAACCTGTTCGACCAGCTAGAGCTATCCACCCGTCTCACCGATTTCCACAAAATCCCCGTCTTCCGGCTCATAACGACGGATATCCACAAATTAACCTCCATCCCTTCCTCCAATCCTTCCAGACCACTAATATATAGGCCTCCTCACGCTCCCGGTGCTCAGTTCGAGGTTACCACAATCTATCTACGAGGCTTCTATGGGCCGGCGGACTACCCAGATGAATCCGCGTGGGCCGCCCGAATACACCTAGAGCGTTCAGCCGCAATAAAATGCCCTTCAGTCCTCAGCCAGCTCTCTGGCTGCAAGAAGGTCCAGCAAGTACTCGCAGACCCCAACGCTGACACCGACTACCTCACCCGTTTCCTCCCAAACACCCCTACTCAAACAATTGACAAGATACGCGCAACATTCGCCCCACAATACGACCTCTCGATCACTGGTCGTGGGCGTGAACTCGCTCTTGATCCATCAACGGCAGTAAACCATGTTTTGAAACCGCAGCGTGAGGGCGGTGGTAACAATATCTACCGTGATGCAATTCCGGGGTTCCTACGTTCGATGCCGGAGACGGCTTGGAAAGGCTGGATTCTTATGGAGCTTATTCAGCCGCCTGGTGAGGCGAGGAATATGATGCTGCGCAGTGATGGGGAGGTGTTGAGTGGTCCTGTCATTAGTGAGTTGGGTGTATTTGGCACCGTGCTTTGGAGAGATGATGGTGAGATAGTACACAATGAGCAGGGAGGTTGGCTGTTGAGGACCAAAGGGAAGGAAAACGATGAAGGGGGTGTGGCGGCGGGGTTTTCATCTTTAGATAGTCTCGTACTTCTTTAAGTTAAGCTATTTTCCGGGAGTCGCGATGGGACGAATTGAAAGTTCCGCAAGTTCTGGATGGCGGGCTGGAAGAAGGGGACTACAATTATAATAGCTTGCGAATGACTTACTGACCACACCAACTTTTATCTGTGATTAGTTTGAGACGTAGATATCCATCATTGTATAAGATTTTCAATCCATCTTCTAATCCCCAATCGTTGGATGAGGATCTTCAAAAAGCAGGAATCCAAGAGAACCTGTAAAAAGAAAGCAGAAATACCATCCTTCATCGGTAAATTGGGATCCACTAGGCAGCATAATGAGCTTGAAAAAATCCTCGGAATAAAGAGATCACAATTGAGTTAACACCCGTCCTGTGGCATCCGGGAAAGTCCAAGGGAGAATAATGAAAAAATAGAAGAAACGAAAGAGAAAAATAGGAAAGAAAAAACACCGGTAGGATTTGAAAAAAAAAAAAAAAAAAAAAAA
>LGRN01000151.1:26782-55894 GCA_001883825.1 Emergomyces pasteurianus Ep9510 | reverse complement strand
TTTTTTTTTTTTTTTTTTGCTCGTTCGGAAACTCTCGAAATACTCTGGCTTTAGATCTAAAAGCTAACCCAAAAACTAGTCCATTGAATCCGCAGCAACGAAGAGATCCACGGACAAAGAACCCTCACTCGCCAAGGATTTACGAAAGCCCGTATGATATTCTTGATATTCTCCCCCATGCATGCATCCCCCAAGGAGAAAGCAATAAGAACTAACCCCCGCGCTCGTGATTAAACAAAGACAATATTCTCCGCCGCCATTCTAGGGATACTTCACACTCCCGCACCCGCCGTAAACGGCCTCCTGACATTAGACGAAGACTTTCTACGAGAATACTGCAACGTATCAGACTTTACAGAATATAACGTCGTGCCAGGTTCGAACCCGAGGCGCATTATGCCCGCAAAATTCCCCGTGTTGGAAGTTGCAGAGCAGGACGACGAGGGCAGAAGGGTTGATAGTACAGCTCTCAGAGCTGCAGAGGGGAAGCCGAGGTTGTGAGTAGTTGTAGTTGTGGCTCAAGAGTCATTACCTGTACAATCATTCCTTAACTTGCTACCGCAAACCCTTTCGCCCTCCAGCGGGTGCGAAGCTCGGTGGGGGCTTCGTTAGGTTGTGGCCATTAGTATGTCAATCTGATGAATCACAATGCGTTGTCTAACCCTCTTAAAATTGCTGCAAAAATATGTACCGATGTATCCGAAAGCATTTATTTTAGACTGGTTTTACGGCTTGAAATGAAGAACTATCGAACTCAACGTACCACAATATCTGCCTAAAAGGAAATGATATTATTAATTCTCTAGGAAAATCATACACCCACCCCATCGGATCTGAGTCAACAATCAAGAGTACTGTCGTTAGAAATGGCCGTTGCCATAGGACTAAGCTGAAACATTGAATATTGGTCCATTCCAGTTGTTTCTCCATCATTGCTCGGTTTTGCTATTTTCAGTGCAGTCGAATCTAATATTCGATCAACCAGGAGTGCTACAAAATACATCAAGAATATTAGCTTCCGCTGCAGAAGCCCTGTTACCAGAGATATCGAGGAGCGGGTGTTATACGTGCAGGGCGGGATGGACGAGTAACTCACCTACGAGCAATGCGAGCGTAAACGAAAAAATAATCAGAGGGCTCGTCATAAAACTGTACACTAGGCGGAAATTCGCCACCATTGTGATCATGCACAGCAGGATAATTCCAAGCAGAACTCGGGCTGTAATGGCCACCCATATGTAGATCTTCCCAGTATGACGCTGCGTAAGGAAAACAAAAGCAGCCAGTATGAACATGGCAAACGACGCGACAAAAAAGTAGTATATATACACGAACCCTAGCAACCGTAAGTACAGCATCAACAGCTTCTCACTCTCTACTACATCCACTGGTAGTGTAATTCCCATGCTTGAGAAAAGACTCGCTGTCACATTTCCCATTAGGTCATGGGATAGTTGCAGCGTGAGAGACCCTGGGCCATTAATCGACGGACACAGTCGGGGACTATCTCGAAGAGCCTGCAACATAGATTGTATACAACGTTGCTCGAGAAGAGTACCCTTGTTATAGTCAATGTCCATGTCCATGATTGTGCTGTTGAGCAGGTCAACGGCAAAGCTCGGATCCAGACTTGATGACTCGCATGCGAAGGATATGGTATTGCTCAAATATTTGAGTTTGAGGGATATATCTAAAGTAAGGGCCAGAATTTGGGATCCCTCTGAGAGAAGGACAAGTACAACGTGAAAGGGGAAGTGTAGCTGCGTCCAAATCTGTTGGTTGGTAGGCCCGTATTTTATACGAGGCGAAAGATCGAAGTATGATTGCCATAAAAGATACTAATAGATGTAAATATTAATCATAATGCTCGCCAATCTCGGCTAGGGGAAAGATTTACCACTCCAGTAGTCACCCCAAGTATATGGACAAAAGACCATTTTGTCCAGCCAGAAGAGCCAACTGTTTGGTTGACGATCCTAGTTACGGATATAACGCCTTCCCCAATAATTATGAGCGTCAGAAGCCCCATTCGAACATTGAGATGAGTATCTTCGAAGCCAATCCCTGGTGTCCGACTCGAAACTGACATAACTACGAGCGTTTCGATGGCGAATATCACGAACCAAGAAGTCCACAGATACTCTCCTCTGGCGTCCGTGTTATGATTAAACAAGAAGTAAAGCTAAAAAATAACGTTAACGCTGTTCTTCCAAGGAGGAGATGTTCACCCACCCCGGTGTATGTAACCCCGGTTCCGATAAAAGCCAGGACTATGAGCAGTAATCTTTTTGAAGCCAGTTTCATAGTACGGTATAAAAATATTGCGGCTATTGAATACTCGATACTTAATAACAGGCGGCTGCAAGCAAGAAGCATGCTCAATGAACGAAATGCCCAGACGTTCTCATCGCGGACTTGGGTGGCGAAGCCGGAACCAGTAGAAGCAAACCCAACCATGGTCGCAAGCTGGAGAGCTTTGCAAATCCTCTCAAATATAGAATCCTGCGCAAAACGAATATCGAAAAGGGCCACCTGAAGCCACGTAAACCAGATGATGCTGAGGAAGGCAACGTAGGACCACAAAGCTGTTTTAAAAGCTAGCATCAGCTCATTTCCCTTAATTCCTTATTTGGAACACAGCCTTAACCTTCTAGATTATTTATTTCATGAGTGGCAGTGAATGTAGACAGGTTAGCCACGAAAAAAAGGTCGAAGAATAATTCAATGGAAGTTGAATCGGTATGATGATTAAGACGTGGATGCTCTTCACCCGTCTTATCAAGAGGTGATGCAATCCAAGGAACGCAGCGACGTTGCTTGCTAATAAAATGGTTAGCAAGCTATTATACCTTAGCAATATCAATTCGTGTAGCCTACCCTTTTGTTGTGGACCAGCTAGTAGATAGAGCATCGCGAGTGAACGATAAGAATAAGGGACGACCCATGGTGACAACCCGAAAATAACAATGAAGGTCGAACGAAATCCTCAAGGTTGAATAGTGTATGATGAATGGTGACATTTCTAAGAGATCCGTTTTTTGCCTCGACAGATATCGAGGCTTGTCTAGTTCGTGGGAAGGCGCGAATTTCTTTCCTATCTGCCCTATTCATTCTTCGATCTCTGTGCAGCAAGAGCAACTGACGACTTCGAGGGGAAATCACATGCGGGCAATTGAAAGCTCGTTGGCAGTTCAGTCAGTCCGAAACCTCATCGTCGGATGGTAGTTCAGAGCGTCCTCCGAGATTTTCTAACCCGCGGTTGCCCTGGACATCAGTCCCCTGCAAAAGGCCCTTATAACCCGGATTGAGCCCTGCCTCTGCCTTGAGCCTCTCATAATTTTCCCCAGCTTCTTTCAACAATGATTGGATCTCTACCTCTCTGGTAGATATCTCGATTTTCTCCTTCCGAAGCTCTTCCATCCTCAGGACAAGTTGCACTTTTGAGTTCTCCATGGCGCTGAGGGAAGTCCTGAGACGGGCCAAATTGTCCACAAAGCGAGGAAGGGGTGTTATTTTAGGTGGCGTTTTTGGTCGTGAAGGAACTCTTTCTTGAGCGCGTCGTAGACCATCCATTCCCGCGCGAGTTTGAGCAGCTTCATATGCGGCTCTTCGTTCCGACTCAGAATCGTCCGCCTCAGAAGACTCTTCGGCATCGTCAATAAGCTCTTTCATCTCCGCCCGCTCTCTTCGTTTCTGTTCACGTTCTTGTTTCCTGCCTATGGCTACTTTCCCATCTTCCACGTATGCATCAAACCCTTCCGCGAAATCTTCGTCGTCTCGAACAAGCCTCGTTTCTACTTTCTCCTCCTTTCGTGACAATGACCAATCATCATCACCCTCATCAGCTAGCGAGATAAAATCCTGTTCGTGATCATGGCCTTGCTCCATGGCAAGGCGCGCGCGCCTCTCCTTCTTCTCGCGTATCTCCGCGTCTGTGGGGATGATTGACGGCGCAGACACCTGTACAATTTCGCCAAACTTTGCGGAGATATCTAGCTGCTTCTCTCTTTCATCCTCACTCGGGGGTATCGACCCTGACCGCTTTGGGGTGGATGGGGTGGAATTACGTAGTTCATTGAGATACTCCTTGTTATAAGTCGGGCGATCTTCTTCTTGGCCTGCCCGAAGAGGTATATTCTCAGGCTGTCCTGACGGTGTCCATGTTCGCTGTAATCGGCCTTTCTCTTTAAGGTGTTTCCTTGCTCCAACCCTCCTGGGAGTGATGACTTCGCCTTCGCCCATCTCCTCGTCATCTGCCATCGAAGTTCCTCCGGGGCCAAACGAGAGGCGCAATTTTGATTTTTGTTTTGGTTTCGTGTTCGGTTTCCGGACAACTGGCACTGGATCTTCTTTAAAAACAGTCAGTCTATGCTTCCCTTTACCGCACGTCTGTAAATAATATAAGTAATACTAGTATCAAATAGTAGAACTGACCTTTTTCGCTGCCATTTTGCCTGCTGTCTTCTTCTTCATCCGTGCCAACCTTGCGAGCCTTACGACGATTGGTAAAAAGAGAACTCATGTTTCCTCCGTGTAAACAAGGCCAAACCCCAAGCAAATCCAAAATAAAACGCAGTTGTTGGAGAAAGGAGCTCACTTCGTCGGCGATTCTCCTACATCGGCAAGCTACATGATATCAAGTTGTCCGGGATTCGGCAAATTATTGTTCCGGTCCTTGCCGCATGCGAGCCGCGCCCCTTCAACTTCTCAGAGCTCACAAATCGCATCAGTCTGAGAAGACTTCAGAAACACGCATGCCCGACTTCTTTCAAGATGCCTCAAGCCCAGCCAGAATTGAAGAAGGTATGTCTAGAAAAGTATCCCTCTTAACACCAACCTCTCGCGAAACATAAAAACTAACACGCGCGCTTTGCAATTTAGTATATGGAAAAACGGTTGTTCGTTCAACTTAACGGTAACCGCAAAGTCATTGGAATTCTTCGTGGTTACGATGTACGAGCTCTCCCACCACTCCTCTATGGGACTTTGCAGAAGTCGCGAACATAATGCGCCAGGTAATCTAATATGGGTACTACAATGCAGGTGTTCATGAACATAGTCCTGGACGAGGCAGTCGAAGAGAAGAACGGTGGAGAGAAAGTGCGGCTAGGAATGGTGGTATGTGTTTATTTTCCTAGTTAAAATCTGTTCAAATGACCTACTCTGACCTTATTTCACTTGCCTGTCGATTAGGTCATTCGCGGAAACTCCGTCGTTATGCTCGAGGTTAGTGTCTTGCTTTCGCCCATTTTGCCATAAAGTGCAGGACAAGCAAATAACTAATAATTCCTTTACTTTGTCGCGTATAGGCACTCGAGCGGATTGGCGATCGATGATACCCAGTAGTGTGTGGCCGAAAATAATCCCGTCATGTTAATGCATGCAAAAAACGGCTGGCAGTTCAGCTTTTTACTCGATTAATATCTTTTTTTTGTATTGCGATGGCCGAGTAACGTTTCAAATTTTGCTTCAACTTTGTTCTGGGAGTTTCGAGAAATCTTGGGAGGGGGCAAATGGAAAACTAAAGCCCGAACTAAAATATCATGACAAATTAAAATCCAGTTGAGCGACCAGAGGAATACGGGCTGGTTGTCAAAGAAATATCACTTCAAGTTCTTAAGCTGGTTGCTGTAAATGCAAGTAGAATACATCACGAAAACTTGTACGTTAGGTATATAAATATAAATCGCCCTAGTTGGTTTATCCGTTTTTCTTTCTCTCGAAATACCAAATAGTTTGCGTAGCTATGCCAATGGCATGCTCCTCACAGCCTTGACCTCCCTTTCCTAAGTTAAAAATTAAAAAGAAAATAGAAAGACAAGAATCCCTCAAAAACACCTCAACGGAACATAAATAACCCCTGCGATGTGTAGCCAGAATTAAAAAGTTAGAGAATGAAAACCAGAACAGGAGAAAAGAAAGGCCGTGCCATTAATGAGAGGTCATAGATGAGGCCGCTGGTTTGAACTTTAGTTTTAACTTCGGCATGGTCGTTGATTGAGCTGATTGAGGGGTAGGTTGGGAGTTCGCCGGGGATGACGTTAGAGAGAGCTTCGGAACTTTGAGGGTGAGTTTATGGCTGAGCGGAGGATGTGCGCCCTCCTCGCGTTTCCTCTTGAGTGAACCATTCGGAGCAGGAGCGGCTCCTCCTTTTGCTACTAGGGAAGTACGGAAACGTCCTCCGGCGAAAAATCGAAGTTTCCCCTGTTTTATGGTCTCGTCAATTCTCGTATGTCCAATGATAAAATCGGATGATACAGTACTGTGTTTGGTAGCAGGGTGGAAGGGATTATCTTACATGTCCGCGATTTTCCAATTTCCAGTACCGAGGATATTTGAGAACGACCATCATTTTATCGATGGGGTTGTATAATACACTGCAAATGTCGACAAAATCGCATAGCTCCGCTAAACCCACGATGGGGGAATTACACGCTGCCCATAAAGCTTCCTTTAGCACGGTATTTCCTTCAAGTTCATGTTTCAGCGCCTCCAACGCGCCGGGAGCGGTTTGTTTGCGGGCAAGATTAGCTTGGCGGATCTCAGTAGAGGACTCTTGTTCGATGATTAAGTTATTGGCAGGTTCTGGTTGCATTTCAGCACTGCGCTCGCCGAAAGCGATGGGAGCAAGCCCTCGGCCGAATGCAATGTGCAAATTGTGTCGAATCCACGGCGACGGGTCCGCAGACATCACATAAATGAACCACGTAAGCAGCTCAGGGTTTTGGAAGATATCGAAGTCGACCAATATCTTGAACGCATCGAGGCGAAGCATTTCATAGGTGCCAGCTCTTGTGTATTGAAGGAACTGCATAATGTCCAAGTCAATAACGTTGGCCTGCATGAACCGCCGTTGGCATTCAATTGCAGTTCTCGAGTAGATGTTCTGGAAGGAACTCGTCCATTCATCCATCCGTCGATAGCGGTCGATCTCAGCAATACAGTCTTGATCAAGTTGCTGTTCCGCTTGACGCTCCAACTCCTTTTCTACATCAAAATCCAGACCGACGCTATTAGACTCGGTTTCCTTTCGTCCAAGTAAAGCTTCACATATGGATTTCATTAGTGCGGCAACATAATAACAATCCGAAAGCTGCATATCGTATCAGTAATCAGTTATCGCAGCCCATGGAAAGAGAGTGATGAGGTACCTCATTGTTTGAATTATCATTAAACTTCAATTTATCATAGAGAAACCGTTTCACCCTCATCGGTGTCTTGCCAGTATTGTCTCGAACTTGCGCAATGGCCTGGGGTATGGCAAGCTGGAGAATATAGGCCGCCCGATCTGAAAAGTCGTTGGAACGAGTCATGGGTGAGCCAGGCAAACAGAAAAGTTCTTGGAATGCGCTTTCCAAATGGTATAGACCGATCCAGTCAACCTCATCTTTGGCATGTTTTACAAGCGCTCTAGCAGCCGCCGCTCGAATGCCGTAGAAATAACGTCGATCCATGAGAGTACGCACGAAAATAGTAGATATCAAAGGGTGCTCGCGCTGAGCAGCCATGTATTGGATTGACTGTTAATGAGTTAGCAAGTTTCTTGGAAACAGCAACGGCCAAGCGTAAATACCTCAAGCTGGGCGACTATGTCTCTGTCTTGTTGTAGCTGAGATAGATACATGTAGCCCGGCATTGTGAGTGACATTTTACATATCCACTCGAAATCCGCATCCATTCGAATCCATTCATATGACTCTTGGCCCATTCGGTCCTCATCTTCTTTGCTCCATTCAACGAGTTTCCACTTTTGAATCTCCTCCTCGGATTGTAGCACATCCCCCAGGCAATAGAGTAAGACATCGTCTTGGAGTTCCGCATTTGGATCTATACCAGAGGTAGCAGCAGCTCGCTCTTTCTGCCTTTTATTGCGTTTGAGGCGTTTGTATTTAGTGTTATAAGGTATGTCGAATTTGGTCACACCCTCCTTGATTTCAACAATATGTTCATATGGCGTCCCATCCGCTTCGTGTATTCGAATAGTCATGGAGCCTGTGAATACATGTTGCACCGGGCCCGCGTAAACGTTTTTTATCTCCTCTTTCACTTCTCTCATAAACGTCGACTTTTCTAAATCTCGAACTGTCGGTTGTTCGGATTGAACTTGTCGAATCATCATTTCAACGACCAGCTTCTTTTTGTTGAACCGCTGAGTGGCCAGGAATCGGGGACAACCAGCGCCATATACCCATTGTTGGAAAAAAGGGTCAAGCTTTGTATGCCCCAATCTCTCGCAGGTCCTTTGGAAAACCGAAGTTGCCAGAGCACCGTTAGGAAGGTCACCCATTCTGGCATTTAGAAAAATTCGAGAAATTATTCGGGAGATGGTGGCCTTTCCGCTAGCTTTGGATAGTCTCCGTTCCAAAATGTAAAGAACCAGCGGAGCTTTTAAAGCTATAAAATCAATCTCTGAAGGGTCTAATCGCAACAGCGCACCCATGTCGGAGATAGAGGGTCGTGAAATATCCAAGTCACACACTTTATCCGACATTTGTTTCAGCCGATACCGGTATTCGTTATTCCCGCATAGCTTTTTCATGAATGTGTCCGTAATGTAATAGGAGATGCCAATTATGACCCAGGTATCTGTCGGGTCCTTCGGAATAATGCTAACACCTATCCACTGGGAGGCCAAAGAGTGTACTAGACACCTGGTGGATTCATATATTGGGTCGATTATGTCCTCCGGAAAGAGCACGCGGTTACTGCAGATCGACAGCGCAGCTGTTGCAGATGCGGAAGAAGGGAGATCATCGACAAAACACATTTTATAGCTGGAAAATGGATAGGACCCATAACTGAGCGAGAGAAAATCGATTGCTTTTGCCATTGGTAAACACGTATTCCCGACTTCGTCCGCCCGTCCTGGAAGGCAAAATGCATGGACAGGAACAGCATTCCGTCCGAGCTGGTCATCTTCATCACTCTCGCGGTATTCTGATAGATTTACATACTCGAAAGGCCCAACAGCAAAGCCAATTTGCAGCGCGGACACAGGGCTAGCGCAAGAAAATGACACGGTCTTCTTTGTATGGTCTTTGGTATCCGTAATCTCATCCGTGAGATCACCGGAACACGTCACGACCATATCCAGCGATTCGTCGTCAGAAGATACACCTGGCTTCTTCATAGGAGCATTCCACCCTTTCGCAGCTCCATTTGATGCCCGGGAATCGTGCCCTTTCGGATACAGCGCATCCCCTAGTGTCCGGGGGCACCGTATCGATATATCCCAGGTGCATCTTGACGATATATCCTCAACACAGGGAAACAAACAACAGCCACCAATTGGGTCGGAAGAATTTATCGTGAAGGCGTGCGGGTAACGGCGATCACTAGTGTCAACCCCTACAAATTGTAAACCATCCCTCGGGTGAGTGATAATGAATTCTGCATATACCGTAAGCATCGTGTATTTTGGTAATGATGTCTCTGCGGCCTTTGAGCCTAGTTGACCATCCGCCGCGTCATCAGGCCCCCCGCTGGCCCGCAGCGCAAGTTGAGTTTGGGCTTCCGCAGAAAATGGATCTAGCTCGTCGATTCGCACGGACTTCGGGATTGTCACGGTCAACTCGGGTTCTGGGGGGTTCTTGAGGAGCGGCTCCAACTTCTTGGACAGCTTCTGGTGTTGGTGGACACCGTATAACCGGAAGGACTCGTACGGGTCTGCATATTTCGTGGTAGGTGCCTTTCCGCTAACATTCAAACGTTTTAGTTGACCCTGGCGGAAATTCAGGCGGATGGTCTTGAGTTCCTTGTAGTGTGGCTGGATAGTTATTTCTGTTCTGCCTTTCAAACTCCGGTTCACGAAATCTATATCAAGCTCGACCTTCTGATGAACAACCGAATAACCCAAGCCAGCGCCCACTGGCACTGGTGTCTCTACCACGCCTGGCATTGTAGTAGCTTCAGTTTAAGGTGGCGCTCGTCGCGCAGTGGGTGTGTGTCAACCTCATAGCCAGCTTCAGAAAAGCAATATGTCTGCTCTGTGATAAGAGAGGAGTGGCTGGGGAGATCGTTCAAATCCGAGTAATTTTCTATCCAGCGAAATAGATGTGCTGCTGCTGAACCGGTGCTTTAGAAACAGGCGCGCATCGATCTGGGCCCAGAAGTTGTAATATAACAGCTATGATAGCAACACCGAGTTCGTAGTGACTGTTAATTGAAGGTGTTGCAATGAAGGCACAGGGCCACGGCGCGAGTGAAGCTGCTGTGATGGTGTTGGATGCGGATATATCCTTCACTCGTCCCGCGTCCAAGTTGCGCAGCGCAAGGACCAGGGATGTCACGTGTGGATTCAAGATCGTCCTCGGCTTTCTCCTGAGCGGTGTTGACCTTCTGTTTCTTTTTCCTCTCCTCCCCAAGTCAGATTATTTTCGATCCCTGTATCTGACCCTGTGACGCTGTGTTCCTTGTGCAGGACAGTTGACGTCTTGGGCCCATTATTTTTTTGTTCCGTTTCATTGGGATCAGCATGCACTGAGCGGACTTTTCTGCAACATTCTCGGCCCAAAGAGTTCCACCCTGTCCGCGACTGCGATGGATTTCCTCAGGAAAATTGCTGGTACGTCTGTCAGTTATTGTATTCTTTCAGCTGTGAGCAAGCCGAGCTAATTACCACCCCTTTTCTCTGTAGATGCCCAAGAGTCACTGTCGGAAGATGCGTTATCACATTTGAAAACCTACAAGTACTCCAGCGTCGATAAGTCTTTTATATCCAGGTATATCTTGAAACACTACGTACGGCTACTCCTATATACCAGCCTTGTTTATTTTCTACATGTCTAGACTAACGAACTACAATGATAGTGGAATGCCTTTGTCAAACTCCTGCCGCTATGGCTTGCGCCAAATATGGTCACGTTAATCGGCTTTATGTTCATCGTTGGCAACTTAATACTGCTGGAGATCGCCGTCCCTGACCTTGTCGGGCCGGTATGCACCTCCTTTTCCTTGATATTCCGGCAGCTCCGATAACATTGCTTTAAATTCTGACCTTGTATTTATGATTTAGGCTCCTGCATGGGTATACTACAGTTTCGCCATGGGGGTATGGATGTAGGACACCTCATCAGCTCATTCCATCGCGATTACAATGTTACAGGCTCTGACTATTTTCTAGGTACTCAACTATGGATAATGTCGACGGGAAACAGGCGAGAAGGACAGGTACCTCCAGCGGACTAGGAGAACTATTCGAGTGCGTTTACCGTGTTCCGCAATTTGACACCCACGATATCTAACTTGAATTCACCAGCCACGGGATTGACTCCTTAAACTGTACCTTGGCTAGTCTTCTGCAAGTTGCAGCGATGGGCCAGGGCTCAACAAAGATTGGAGCCTTCACCACTCTGCTCCCGTGTCTCCCTATGTTTTTTTCGACCTGGGAGACATATCACACCCATACGTTATATCTTGGATATGTCAATGGCCCAACTGAGGGGTTGATTATTGGAATCCTGATGATGATAGCTGCTGGTTATTACGGGCCTCATATTTATTCAAACCGAGTAGCAGATACTTTGGGCTACCCAAGCCTGTTCGGAAATTGGACCTACCAGGAGCTCTTCGTATTCGTGCTTGGCGTCTCTTTTTTGACGGCACACTTCCCAGCATGCGTCTACAATGTTATACGAGTCCGTAACCGCCAAAAACTCCCTATCTTACCCATATTCTTGGAATGGATACCGGCCATTGTTGCATCTGGATCCGCTGTGTCCTGGCTCTATTCGCCGTACTCGTCACTTTTGAGTGACAACAGGCTCGTGCTCTTCGCAGTAACGATGTGTTTTGTGATCGGCCGCATGACAACCAAAATCATTCTAGCTCATCTGACTAGGCAGCCATTTCCCTACTGGACAATACTTATAACTCCTCTTGTAGGGGGTGCCGTACTGGGGAATCTCCCCAGATTCGGATTTCCTACCATTAGTCCTTGGTTGGAGCTACTGTATTTGAGGGTATATCTGGTGTTCGCGCTTGTCACTTACATGCACTGGGCCTATTTCGTCGTCAACCGCATCACGACGTACCTAGGTATCAATTGTTTGACTATCAAACAAGACAAGACGAAAGCTAGGGAGCAACACTACCGCCAATTGGGAGACGGCAGGATCGATGCGGTGAACCTGAGGCCGGATCCATTTGCGGACTCCAGGGTCAAAGCCAATTAGGGCAATATTTGGCCAACAGGAAACACTCCACACACCCTCGTGGCGAGTCACTTCTGGCATCTGCGTTGTGCCAGATTAAACCAAATGAAACCGAGCCGAGTGTTCCAACCATGCAGCGACAAGGCGTCGACGATCTGTGAGAGATATGACTGATGATATACGGGGCCAAGAATCGCAGCAGGTATTCGACATGCGGTTGTTCTGAAAGCCCCGCTCGTCAAGAAAGCCACCACAACGCATTCGTGACATTTGCAACCATATATACAACTATACGCCGCCATGACCAGCGAGCGCAATCTTGAGTTCAAATTACCCGCCAGACAACAGAAGCTGTTAAGAGGTTTTGTTTGGAGCATTTGCATTATTGTTTAAGATAGATCTGTCCAGCTGCTATAGTTGTAGATTTATTTTTAATACCCTTTTGATACACTCCGACTACTACCTAGACTTTGATTGCATTAAAGATGATTTCCAGACATTGTATATACTCGCTCTTCAATAAAATCTCGTGTTCGAACTAAATAGCCAGGTTTGAGCCAGTGGAATCATGCGCTTGACACTGCAGGATCTCAAATCTCTATATACAGAAACATGCCAGTTTCATTTTACCTACTACTCCTCACTTCGCAGATTTCTTTGACGGATATCCGTCACATGATATCATTAGTTCGAACATTTTGGACGTCAAACGCTCACACGTCATCGCGGATATTTCTGAAAGTAACCTTACGGTTACCCCTTTTCTGCTTTGAGAGTGATGAAGCTACTTAAGCTTACCTGTAAGTTGTATTTTTTTTCTGTTGGAATATGCCGGTGGGTTTTTTTTTTTTTTTTTTTTTTTTTTTTTTTTTTTTTTATATAATAAACTTTTGCCACTCATTCTGACGTTCTTAATCTTGGTTTTTGTTGCAAAACTTGAATATCTATACTCCAGCGGGCAATCACTTCGAGCCTTTACATCCCAGGAAAATGCGGCTCGTATACTCGAAGCAATGGCGTTGGATGCTAAAGACTCCCTGTATACTAGTATTGTTCACACGATGGTGGCGACCGGCGTGAAAATCTTCTAGTCCACGGTATCTTGTTATGCCATATTAAACGAAGTTAACTGATGTTTGCATCACTTTTAGACAACAAAAGATACGATGCATCCATTGAGATCTCTACTAGTCTTTTACATTCAAACACACATCCCTCAGTTATCTTTTGTCTTACATCTGCCAGGAGCTAACCAACATAGCAAAGAACGGCCATGAACGAAAAAAAGGGTACAAAAAAGTACCGAAATTCTCTTAGTTTGAAGAATAATACCCCCGCCCCCGAGGTCCCTGGCAGGTACCCCACGATGTGGATGAGTTACCATATTTAAACTACAACGCCCCCGTTTTTCCCAGAATGACGTTGGAGCCCCAAGTTGCGGGCTATGACATCAAACTGACATGAATAGCCCCTGCCACGACGTAGTTTCGAAGGAAACCCCATCATCATACCATCACTCGCTAGGTTGGGCCTCTAATGTTCAAGGTCCACAGCTAAATTCAACTCATCCCTCACTCCTTACAAGGTTCAGAAGCGGTTATTTGGTGGTCGATATAATGTTGCTGGTGTGGGTATATGTGGCTGTCTAGGCAAGCTGCCATTGACGTGCGGCGTGACGTATGGCTTATCATGAGCCCGCTTCTTGTTTTATACAAACTGCCCCACGTCAAAGGTAAGGGGTAGTTATGATGACGATGATGTATGTATGAGTTTCGCGATATATGCTGGCCTGTGTTAAAGACGATCTGTAGGCTTATATATAACCGAAGCTGGTGGTAGCGCACGGCAGTCATTTTTCTTTTATTTCTTTTCTTTTCATTTTTGGTTTGTCACATTTCTATCCATATTTATTTAGAAGTAGCTCGTACCTTTTATAAAAAAGTGTACGCAGCAAAGTTTATTCAGTATATTTCATTGCCCCTATCTAAAGTTAGATTCAGTTTCAGTAAACAAACTCCCCATTTTACTTAAACATAAAATCCCAAATCAGAGGGGAAAAAAAACTTTGCAATACAACCCTTCTTCCAGAGTCTCTCTTTTTTTTTTTTTTTTATTTTTTTTTTTTTATTTTCCCCTTCCCGATTTGATTACCTATCTATCACACAACTCTCGCCCCTCCTCAATTACTTCCTTTCAATAACAACAAATGTCACCAGCCACAACCGCCCCAGGAGGGCCCTCCGCCCCATTTACACCAACGAAGACAGGCAAGCCCGCGGTTTCAAAATTGAAGTCTAAGCTAGAACAAGCATCGGACTCTGCCAAGGGGGGCAAATCGCCATCCAGAATGCCCTCAACCCCGCCACTAAAACAAACGATCACTTCGGCAAAACAGGGAGCTGCCAATGCTCCTGTTGACTTCTCAGCATTGAAAGGACTTGAGGTGGGTGATGACGGCAAAATATACGGACGTGATGGAAAGGCTTTAGGACGCGTGGCTGACGGGGACCCCAATGACCTTATCGGTCAGGTTGTGGGCGACTATGGAGAAATCCTCGACGAAGAGGGAGACGCGATTGGTAGGGTGGAGGTTGTTCCAGAAGTGGGTGAGGAGTTAGATAAAGGGGCTAGTCAGGACGAGGGCAAAACGAAAGGAGCCGTTAAAAACGCCCCTGTCGATTTTGATTCCCTCCAAGGTCTTAAAGTCAGCGAGGGAGGGGAGATCAAAAGCTCCAGTGGCGAGGTAGTAGCAAAAGTGGTAGAAGGAGACCCGGATGACCTTGTGGGGTTCGCTCTCAATAACCAAGGGGAGGTTATTGATGAAGATGGGGACGCAATTGGCCGAGTGGAAACTGTAACCCATGGAGGGAAAGATATTAGTACTGGTCAGGATGAAGGGAATATCGAAGAAAATGGAATCAGCCAACGAGTCAAGGACAGCGTTAAGCAAGCAACCAAGAGCCCTGCCGCGAATGTATCCGCAGATGACGCTGGCTATAAAGATAGGGCACCAGGCCTACCTGATATCTCCCAACTGGCAGGCTTTACAGTGAACGATCGAGGAGAAGTAGTTGATGATTCCGGAAATGTCCGCGGCAAACTTGAAGAGGGAAATCTGGAGGAGATTGTTGGAAAAGAGGTCAACGAGCGTGGCTTAGTATTGGATAACGATGGTAATATTATTGGAAAAGTGGCCGTCATCGAAAGCGCCGCGGACACTAAAAAAGATAAAGGGTCCAACCTTCCTCCGCTTTCAATTATGGAGGGTCTGAAATGCAATAAGCAAGGAAAGATTGTTGACGTGGAAGGGAAGCCAGTGGGAGAACTGGTTGAAGGCAATGCAAGGGCCATTTGGAAGCATGGCGGTGAGCTTGACTTGCAGGGCCAGTTCTGGGATAATAAGGGGCGAGTTATCGGGAAAGCAAAACCTATTGAGCAAGAGGAGGAGGAGGAGGATACGCCATTTTCCGGGTTCCAAGGTCTAGTTGTTGGCAAGGGCGGGTGGGTAGAGGATCAAAATGGAAACAAGGTCGGCCAGATTGTGCAGGGAGACTCAAAAAAACTTGAGGGGAGGGTGGTTGATCGTGACGGCGATATTCTTGACAATCGAGGTAATGTCATTGGCCACGCAGAGAGGCACGAGGAGGAAGAACCTGAACCGGAGACGGAGCCAGAAAAGGAAGATTTAAGAGCTTTAAAGGGTTTGGCACCAAACAAGCAAGGGAACGTCATGGGCACCGATGGCATACCCATTGGCAGGGTTGTTGACGGAAATCCTAAGCATCTAGCTGGTAAAAGGATTGACGAGATTGGCCGTATTTGGAATGATAATGGAAAGGCCATTGGCCAGTGCGAACTGATACCTGAAGCTGAACGGGATACGAAAGCAGAAGGACCCTTTGCGGGTCTTGAAGGGTTAGTTGTTGTCAACGATGGTCTGGTCGAAGATGAAAATGGCAATGTTGTTGGTAAGGTTGCGGACGGCGATGCCAAACAACTACGGGGAAGGGCAGTGGATGAAGACGGAGACATAGTCGACAAGTACGGGAATGTCAAGGGGCATGTCGAGCCTTACGAGCCGCCGGAAGAAGAAGTCATGGAGGAAGATTTGTCTCCATTAGCAGGCAGAACCATTAACAAGGCAGGTAACATTGTAGACGAATCTGGAGTCGCAATCGGGCGCCTTCTCTCTGGTGATCCAAAGAAGCTTTCTGGCAGGAAGGTAGATGACAAAGGCCAAATCTGGGGTGATAAGGGACAAGTTATCGGTAAAGTAGAACTTATCCCAGAAGCAGAACGAGACAAACCTGAAGGACCATTCTCCGGATTGGAGCATCTTACAATTGGCAACGACGGTGGTGTTCGCAACAGCTCAGGCCAGATAGTCGGGCGTGTTGTGGAAGGGGATGTGAAAAAACTTATGGGTCGGCCAGTTGATGAGGATGGTGACATTATTGATAAATCCGGAAACGTCCTCGGAAAAGTTGAACGCTGGGAGCCTGAAGAAAAGAAACGAGACATTAGCCCAATGTCCGGGCGAAAGGTTAACAAGAAGGGAGAAATCCGTGATGCTGATGGTAACTTGATCGGAATGTTGACGGAGGGCAATTTGACTAACCTCGCCGGGAAGTCTGTTGACGACAACGGATATGTTGTCGACAATGACGGGAACAAAATTGGAGAATGCACCCTACTGGAAAACATGCCTGAAAAGGAACCTGAGATATCCCCAGAGCAGCTCGAGGCTGAGAAACAATCGGAGCAAGAAAGGGAGCTCGCTAAGAAAATGTGCGCCATCATACAACAGACCCTCGACAAGGTGGGAGCCGCATGGAAGATGATCAAGGAGGTTAGTTTGTGTTCCCCCATTTCAGCCACCATGTATTATTCCACGACTAACAAATAACAAAACACTATAGCACACTGAGAGAGCGGATCGAGCACCCAAGGACGAACTTGATGAGGAAGAGCTGGTGCGAAACGTCAAGCCCCTAATCGAAGAAGGGGGCAGACACCTGCAAGAATGCAATGGAGCGCTTCGCGCTCTCGACCCCGACGGTCGGATAGCCGCCAGGGCGAAATCAAAGTCGGCACAGCGCGATGCATCCCCAGAAGAACATCAGCTGGCGGATCTCCTCAAGGAACTCACGTCCACCGTTGCTACGACCATTGACAATGCGCGAAAGCGAATTGCCGATATGCCCCACGCAAAGAAAAAGCTCAACCCGCTCTGGGCTCTCTTGAGTGAACCGCTCTTCCAGATCATCACCGCCGTGGGCCTCCTCCTTACCGGCGTCCTGGGATTGGTAGGCAGACTTCTCAATGGGCTTGGCCTCGGCGGCTTGGTGAATGGGCTGCTCGGTGGATTAGGAATCAATAAGCTTCTCGGTGAGCTGGGTCTTGGGTCTGTCACAGATGCTCTGAACCTTGGAGGCGATAAGAAGAAATGAACATCTATCCCTTGAAAGTAGTGATGAAGAGCCTGCCTCTTGTCTTGTAGTCATGTTGTCTTGTTTCTGTTACGGAGGATTTTTCGTTTTTGTTTCAAATTCTGTTTCATTCATTTGCCTCTGAAAATAAATTGAAAAAAATTGTAATATGTTTTCTGCCCTATTTGGATTTTGGAGGTTTTCGTATAAATTTTGATATCATAGTAAGCCTTGAACTGTTTTCATTCTTTTTTCATTTGATAGCAATCAATTAAAAGATATATGTCAGGTTAAACCGAGTTCTCATGTACAGTTTTTCAAGTAGACATTTCTGAGAAAATTTTTCTCATCATCCTCTACTGATTGTGTTAAAGATTGAGAGCAGTGGTGAGTGCGGATCCTCAACAGGATGGCAATGGATATCTGATGAACTCTCCTGGCTGCACTTCTCCTTTCTCGACTCAACCCGTACCGCGGCTACTGACAGTGTCTGGAGAGAGTCTTGGACTCAAAAAATGATGGGTACAGAAGGACATTCAAATCGGCTTGTATTTGGCACAGATCGAGATGATGTGTCTTTGCTTATTGAAAACATAAATTTCGCATCATGACGCAAAACCTTGTACAGTCCAATCTGGGCAACTTTCGATTTGTTACCAGTGTTTCCTGCGGAAGTGTTCTGTTGCCTAAATGATCAGAATCTACCTCCGCAGGAGAAAATTTGAATAAACATGAAAGCTTTGGCGTGCGGGGGATTATAAAACAGGTAAGTAACATATTTAGCTAACTATGGATCAGCGATTATTAGCTGACTCATATGCCCAATTGGGAGCATTCGTCGTTGCATAACTACTATTATCAAATATCAAATTCATCTCAGCTACTCCGTATGCTGTCTGTGAATTAAGCATTTATCTTTAAACAACCACTACGCTGCTATTCTGTAATAGAACAGAGCAGGGAACAAAAGAAAACACAGAAAAAGAAAAAGAAGAAGAAATTAAATTAACATGACTGAAGAGAAGAATAAGAAGAGCGAAATATACAACTATGCTGGCAACGAGAAGACCGGGGGGGGGAAAAATAGAAGCTCCTTCAAGCAAAACCATCGAAAAATCCACATTCCTTTAAAAACACCCTGAAAAATAAATTAAAAAAATTATGTGCGCCATGCGAAAATGAAGATGATATCGCTCTGTACGGAGTACTCTGTTGAATAAAAGAAGAAAATCACAATACCGAGATTAAACGCCCCCAGTGGAAGGGGGGTGATGGTGGCTGAAAGAAGAAAAAAAACTTGTAACCAGGACAGCACGCGTGTAACAATTACTTATTATGTTGGGTTTCTTTTTATCACTCCATTCTTCATTTGATGAGTGCTTGTTTCCCCCCTCCCCTAATGCTCCTCAACTCACCAATCCCCCAACCAAACCCCCCGGGAGCCGGGATGAAAAATGTTTAAGAATTTCTCTTTCTCTTTTTTTGTTTCACAACAACATCGAAAACCCGGCAAGGAACCCAGCCACCACGACACCAACACCATAGACCTGACCGACCTGCAGCGCAAGACGTCCCGCAGCACCTTTACCAGCTGGGGTAGCAGAGTCGTCGCCCAGACCCGTATACACGACACCAGTTGCAGAATTTGTTCCAGTTCCGGCTGCATCACCAGTCTTCGTGGCGGTGGTTGCGGTGGTGGTGACACGTTTGGGGTTCTGGGCGCCGCAGGGGTTATCCACGCGACAGGCGGTTTGGCATGTAGTGTCCCCATTGCAGTTGCGGACGCATTGGTTGTTTGCTTCAGTGCAGATGTAGTAAGGGATTGTTTGGGAGTACTCCGAAGCGTTGGGGGCGAGGCCATTGCTGCATTTACAGATATAGATGAGGGTTTCCTGTTTTTAGGGCTTCGGTTAGTATGGGCAATTTGATTTGAGTTCTTTGATTTTGATTTTTTTGAATTTTTTTTTTTTGGTTGGGGGGGGGGGGATGTTTGTTTGTTGCTGCTCTTTAACGTGTATATATATATAGGATAGAGGTTACGTACTGGGTCACACTTATTATCATCAAGGTCATCAGATGGTTTGCCGTTCTGCATGCATAGCAAGGGGCAGGACGTGGTCTGGTCACGACACCAGGCCTCTGTAAAAATGGATGTTAGATATGTACTTTTTCTTTTTCTTTTACTTTCGCGATTGGCAAAGAGGTTTGCTATGGGGTGTGGGGGAGTAGTTCTTCCAGGGCTCACCTCTTGTAGCTTTGGGGACAGTTGAGGGATCAATGCTTTGCGCGCCAGCAAAGCCAGCAATGAAGGAGAGGGCAAGGAGAACGGTGGGGAACAACATGATCGCTAGAGCTGGGGATTAGGTGACAAAAATAACTAGGTATAAAGCTAGCTAGGTGAATTGAGTAGAGGTAGGACAGAAAAGGGGGGAGAGCAATCGGTGAAATCGAAATGGAGTGGAATTAAAAGCAGCTATGCGACTGAACGAGGGTCAAGAAGAAGAAGCAACAGGCCAAGCGAATGACGATGAAAATGAAATAGGAGATAGAGAAGAAATATTGAAATAAAAGAGGGGGAACAGTTAAAGAGAAAGAAGGGCGAAGTCGAAAGAAAAGAAATACTCCGTACTCCGTAGAAAGAAACGAAACTGGAGAACTCTAAAAAAAGGCGCTAAGCCCGCTGCGGCTCTCTCTGCAGTACGGAGTACTGTAATACTCCTATGTTAAGTTACGGGGTTTGGCGCGGAGGACGATCCGAGTTCTTCAGCCAGCTTTAACCGCTTTAGCTTGGTTCCTGCGAGCCGTTCTCCTATCATATCCCACTCCACCAACGGATGAGAGTCAGACCATCATGGAAAAGCAGTCATATTCCTGGGTATCAATACCCCACCCCCCAATGTGTTAAGTTACCCCTAGAAGGTCAGCATGACACAACAGCGCATTGTTTCTGTGGTTGCGCCAGCGATACATAGCTATATCCAAGACATCCATTGTGTTGTGCGGGTTCGAGACCGTACTCCATATCAGAAGGCAGACATGGATGAAACGCTGTCTCAGTGTAGGGACTTTTTTTATATTTTTATATGAATAGCTGCAGCGAACCCTGGAGCTGGGGAAACTTCGCTGAGGGCCTCCGATACGCCGATTGGCCAGTTAATTCGCCTGTCGCAGGGATAGAGGTTGGGAACTGCAGGCAGCTAGGCGTGGTGAGCGGAGTATCCATACACAAGCTGGCTAGCCGAGGTTGCGGGGCATTCATTGTACAGGGTGCTCTGTACAGCACAGCAATTGGCTTTATATGGAACTTCGATTGAAGGCCTGGCCTACGGAGTAGTATATACTACTACGCAGTACAGGCAATACCATATTACTCCACTTCTGCTCCCAACTCCCTCGCTGACTGTCTCACACTATCTCCATGAAGTTACTAAGTACTAAAGCATAAGTTTTACTCTATGATTGATCATAACCAGACTTCTAAGATGGGAGTTTAAGGCAAAGTGGGCCGCAATTATCTTTCAAATCTGAGCGCGTACATACCAAAATTAGGTAATGATATTTTATTCTCCTTTTTTTTTTTTTTAATCTTTTTTTGTGCAAAACAGTAATGTACGGTGAGGGTCAAGCAAATAATGCGATCTGGATGACACCAGAAGGTTCGCGCAGTTCAGAATGTCTTCGCGACAAGGATTTCTGAAAGATTCACAGTACTAATAGTGCGTGCCAACTTCCAGGCACATAACAATTCGTACGGTGATGATGAAGACCCGTTTCTTTTCCTTCTGGTTTCTTCTAAAAAAACAATATCCCAAACGGTCTTCCGCACTCCAAGACAAACCCTCGTTTCGTTCAAGGCTGGGCCTCGAAACTGGGCTAAAGAATATATATATATATATAAATGGGATTTGTTCGTGACCGCGGAGAACAACGCAACCTTGGAATGTTTGCAACAGGGGGGAAACAAGAAGTGTCATAATGTGTCTTGGACGGCTGGCGTATGCACAGCACATGCAAATATACTGCATGTACAGAGTGAGTATTGTGCATAACGGCCTGGCCTTGAAATAAACGTGGAAGACATTTTGAATCAAAGCAAGGAAACATTTCCAACCTGGAACCTTCCAACGTTCTTTCAGACGAGGAGGAGGTTGGGGGACCTGAGTTAAGGTTTGCTGACTCAGCGGTTATCCCTCGTGCGCCAAGAACTTGTCCAAACTCAATTTCAGCACGGGCCAAGAAGGCATTGGGTGCCTATGATTGGCTCGGAGAAAGGGTCCCATCACATGACATCAGCGCCAGCCTGATGCCCCTTCCTGCGCCCAATAATGACCTGGCACTTGGCTGGCTTTTCACTCAAACCCTGCCACTCCATACTATAGAAGATGTGTGGGTTCTTTACTTCCGCTTGAAAAAAGAAAGATATATTTATCCTACCAGGTGTGTGCAAAAACCTCTCCCCATGCTCTCGTCTTTACCCGATCTATTCAGCAGTTCGCTAATACTATCATTCTCAGACAGACAGACCGACCGACCGACAGACAGACAAACACGACTGCCCACCACCGCCGACTGCTGCACAGCCAAGTTGAAATACCTCTTACGCTCCGGGATTTACACTCGCCCTCCCCCTTTCCTCCTACCCTATATTCAAATTTAAGTCAACCTACGGAGTACTTAATTCAACTTTCGTTCTTGGCAAAATACCACTTCCACGAACCGGATATTTCTGCGCCGGAGCGTTTATGAACACATAAATTTAAAAGACGAAAAACACTACTTGCGGCAGGTACTTTCTGATGGATGGAGCCGGTGAATGAGGAGGCACGGCCACCTCGAATGCCGCAATCGCACCATCACCGGAAGCAAGGGGACCCACAAAAATCCGTCCCAATCTCCCTCTTCAATTACAGCACTATATCTCCGCTCAATTTCCCTTCAAATCCAGTCAGCGCCACCACCGCCTCTGAAAGAAACGATAATAACTCCTCCACCACCGCAACGGCAGCGAGAACAACAGCAGTGGAATCATCGGCATTTCCAACCCACGACTCAGACTCTAATGAAGCGCCACAACCATGGACATTCCCATCAATGTCGGCATCGAGATCGACAACGACATCCTCATCAAAACCATGCGTAACCCCGCCTTACTGGAGCCATTATAGGAACATATCGCAGGCGTCGCAGACATCGCTCGACGCGGCGCCGCGCAGGTCGCTGATACGCCTAGAAGACCACACGGAGGACCCGACGAATGAGAGCAGTAAGGGTCTCTGGGCGCGCAGCGTGACGATTGATGATTATATTGTTGTGAAGGGGGGCAAGTCTGGTATTGGGGCATATGTGGTTTGGATTTGTAAAATTCAGACATTGGAGGTTCGTTTTGTTTTGTTTTGTAACGTTTGACGTATGAGTATGAGACTGCTAATCGCTATTTTTAATTGGTGTGTGATATAGGGTGGCCATATGGTGGTTCGGATGAGGCATGTAACATCTCAGCTCCCATGTACCTTTCATATTGTATAAATGTAGGATCTGGGCTAACATTGTGGGAACAACATATAGATATTCCGAATTCGATGACCTGCGATCCAAACTTGCCACTGCTTTCCCCCATGCCAAAAGTGCCTTGCCGCAACTCCCACCCAAAAGCGCCATATGTACATCTCCCCCTTGTCCCCCTGCAACCCGCTATCATATTTGCTTTCACTTTGCAATAAAGGGAGTGGTGATGCTGATTGATTAATTCCACAGTTAAATTCAGCCCCAAGTTCCTAGAAGCGAGACGGGTTGGATTGGCATACTTTTTGAAGTGAGTTTTAATAACCCTTAAATCAATCCTCGAATCACGTCACCACAATTTGACAGAACATTGTCAGATGAGGGTGCCTGTTTTAAGGGTTTAAATTAACTAACCATTTTTTATTCTCAGCTGCGTGCTTCTCAATCCTGAGTTTTCCGGATCTCCCATACTTAAAGAGGTTTTATTCAGCCATGTCGGATAACAGGTTGGATTATTTTTCTTTTCTCCCTCTCTTAAAACTTTTTTTTTTTTTTAATTTCTATTATTCTGTCTTAATTCGTATATATACCCTCGCGGTTTCCCTTATGATGACGAAATTTTCAACGACATAAATCACAAAGAGAAAGGCCCTGTTCCCTTTTTTTTTTTTTTTTTTGGCCTCTTTATATAATATTTTTATTATTTTTAGTTACTCCGTAGTTAGTTTCATATTACTGGCTTTGAGATTTTAGTGTTTTGCTGCTTCAACCTATATGAAGAGATTTTTATTTAGTTTCCCTTTTAAATGCTAAGAGTCAATTCTATGGAGAACAGCGAGATACATGGTGTTTTTTAAAGTAAGCCGTACGGAGTACTCCGGAGATAACTGCCCTGTTTGTGGAGGCGGATTATCTAATCTGACGCTGTGTCAATAATACCTGTATCGACGGCGGTAACACACCACTGTAAGTACGGGTATTGGGCGTTACAATGTCTGTCTGAATACGGCACCGTTTCGCAGCCATTCACCCGTAATATATGGCTCGTACTGTCACCGCGGCGCGTAAAGAATACTTTCGCCCCCTTTCCGCGACCTCGCCGACGATGACAGACAGCCCTGAAGAACTGACGGCGACCAGAACAAGAACAATATACAAGAAACCAGCCCGATTTTAATCTATCCAAAGCGAGAAGTGCGTTGAGAAACCATCCTCAGTTCTCCATTTTTCATCACCAGAAGGGCCATGACCTGCCGGCGACAAATCTCCATCTCGCCATGGTTGCTCGCTCAGCACCGACGTTAAGATTTTCCTCCGTGCGACACAGAGATCCTCCTGCTCCTCCTCCAGCCGCATCGCCTAATCCACGGAGCAAAATTTCCTCCTTCGCTCACGACACGGCTCACGACACCACCACGACCACCACCAACGCCAAATCAACATCCAATTCCTCCATCATCACCACGCGACGAAATGCCATAATCCAACAACATCAACATCAAAAACACAACCAACCACAAAACAAACTAAGACCCCTCAAACAATCCAAACTCCCCTTCTCTCCCCCCGCACCCCCCGCCTCCTTCACCCGCCCTGGTCTTCCAGAACCCCAACACCAACGCCAACCTACCAAGACAATTCCGGCCCACGAACGGCCTTTCAAAAAGGCAAAGCTGGATGGTCGTCATTATGACCAGGCATCCATTACCGGGCCTGCTAAGCTTCCCTTGCGCAGCAGGGACTCGCAAGGTCTACTGACCCCAGAACCAACAGCAGCAACAGCAGCAACAGCAGCAACAGCATCGGCTGCGTCTCGAACACGGTCGGCTACTGGTAGCCAAACTGCTGCTGCTGCTAATAATAATAATAATGATAATGATAATAAAACTAGTGGTAAGACCACCACGCTGGTTGCCCCACCCCGCCTCCCATTGTCATCACCCCCCGCATCGGCCATAACTCGGACAACCCGCAAATCTGCACATAGTCGTCAGCATCTTCCGCCCGTGACGGTGAGCGAAGATGTGGAGAAGAATGCTGTTAATGGGATGACGTTTGGGAATATTGGTAATGATAACGATAAAAGTAATGCCGATGTGACGGCTCGCAGAATTGGTGGCGGAGGTGGTGGTGGGGTTGGTGAGGATGGAACTTCCGCTCTGACTGTCATTGGTCGGGAGAAGAGGTCGTTACGGTCCAACGATGGAGGGTCGCGGTCGAAGAGTGAGTTGGCGATGTATTTTCAGAATTATGAGCAGATTCTTAGTTTGGAACCTGTGAAGCCAGGTGAGTTTTATGCATTCCTTCGCTTTGACTTGCATATGGTGATTTATATCCAATTTTACATGTTGATTCTTTTGTTTGTTTATATTGCTTTGCTTGTCATATACTCGTAGCTTTGCTTTCCTTCGCTGACCCTTCCACAGAGTTCCTCTCAGCAGATACCACGATCTTACTCGTCGATGATCTCACCGAACCCATCGTACTTGATCCTGTGCCGACAAATACCCCGGCAGCCAAACTTCGAGGGAAACAGGACAAACGAAATCTAACCAATGGCCATGTGGCTCAATCGGCTATGGACAACCCACTTCTCGATCTCCATGATGCTCAAATACTCGACCTACGATTACCGGTAAATAGTTCTAATAGTAGGAAACCATCAAAGGATCCTCTGGATGATGATGTCTACTTTAAAGCCCACCGGAGGATTGAACGGCAAGAAAAGCAGCTTCGAAATATTGAAAGGGAGAGGGCTCAACACGAAAAGGTTCAATTGGATCGACTACTGGATGAGTTACAGGGTCATGATTGGCTGCGAGTCATGGGGATTAGCGGAATCACAGAGACGGAAAAGAAACTATACGAACCCAAACGAGCGTATTTTATCAAAGAGGTGTCGGCGTTAATTGAGAAATTCAGAGTCTGGAAAGAAGAGGAGAAACGAAGGAAGATCGAAAGAGATCAGAACATTGCCAATGACGGCGATGACGAAGATGAAGAGGAAGTAGATGATAACGAAGAATCGGAACCTGAGGACGAAATCGAGGACGAGGACGAAGCTGAAGGGCAGGATGAAGCTGAGGAAGGTGTTGACCAATCCAGCATTGAGGAAGCAGATACCGGCCCCCAACCCAACGGGGAGCAAGAACCTTTCTCTCCAAACTTCCAAACCTACGTTGAGCCCCCAGACATCAATGATGTCGATGCCTGGGCAGCCCGCCAGCTTCATCAAGAAGCCATATCAGCTTCCTCCAACACAGCACGCCACAGCAACATACTTCCTAAACATGTCTCCATACCCACTACATCTTCCTCCTCATCTTCCTCCTCACCTGCTTCTACATCCACATCCTTCCCTGCCCCTGCTGGCCGCGATTCTGACCGAGCTGCCCGTGCCCCTAGCCCCGCCACATCACACACCTCCGCACCGGCACCCACCCCACCGCCCCAGCCAGAAGCAAAGCCGTTCACATCGTTCTATACGAAACGGCACTTACGCGACGCCGCCGTTGGCAAAATCAGACGTGGCCGCACCAGGACTGCGTTCGGGCAACCGTTGCCTGAAGTAGTGGCGCGGGAGTTTCGATTGCCCGGGGATATTCTCACGGAAGAGGCGATTGATGCTTGTCAAAGGAAGAAGAGGCGGTTACGCAGGGCGCGGAAGACTTGATGTAATTTTTTATGAATTTTTTATGTATAAAGTCCCACGAAAAGGAAAATTAGAGGAACCAACACCAACCTAATATCTGTACCCCTGGTTGTTGTCATCATTGAGATTTGAGCACGACGGAATGTGAAAATGGAGTATCGCTGGTTCAAATCCCTTCTCCCAAAAGAGAAACAGCTCAGCTCGTTGTGTAGTGTAGGGTAGGGGCAGGGACAGTGACAGTGACAGTGAGAGGCATAGTGTTGCTTCCTATATCAGCTACTTCATGATTCTTTTATTCAACAGCATTTTTATGACTTATCTTTGTCACTTTTTGCATTTTGCTCATGAAGTTATGTTGTCTCCAACAATATGTAGCCAGCTGTTCTTGCTCCGAAAGTCAGTCCCAGTCTTCGAGGCTTACACCTTATGATATGCTTTTAAGCCTTTTTTTTTGGGGGGGTGGATTTATTCGTCAGTGTCAGATCTCAAGGGTCCTACGAGTATCCTCGGCCACTAGGAGCAAACCAACCAGAGCAAAATCACAGGATGATCGAGGCCACGCTTTGATCTCTGTACTGAAGCCTCTTTAACGTGGGGCGAAGATAGTTTCCACCACATCGTTGGAAAGGACCACTTCCTCCCAACGCCGCTACTGTCCTCAACAATACCACCCGTTGGCTTTATCCGCCTTACGTCTGCGGAACGTCCTCTCCCTCCCCACATGTTCCCCATGCCGGAGGAAAGATGAAGCATGAAACCCTCGCGGAATTTTTATGGGCTCCACCCCCCAACCCCCTTGGACTCCGGGAAAAGAAAAAACCCCGTCAGGTTCAAGCGGAAGCTTACACGTCGCCTAGCTTGGTCATCTTGAAAGAGAGGATGGGGAACGATTTCTATGATGCGGAGAAGGGGGCCATGTACTCTTTTCCCTGCGCCTAGTGACTCTGGAACTAAGGGGGGTGATAGAGAATGATTCTACTCCAGTAGTTATGCAGAACACTGGCGGCACAGAGTGTATGCGCGTCCGGTAAAAAGTCTCACATGTCGATGGGGAGTTGGTGGAGAAATGTTTGATTTTGGCGACACCGCGCATCCGAAAGCATCCGAAAGAGCTACCTGTGGAGTATTTCTCAAAGATGATTTAGGGGCATAGATATGAAGCTAGCAGCTGACTGTGGTTGTAGTGTCTTTGTGGTTTGTTTCTTTTAGCATTTGTTCTATAGTATAATATTTTGGCTCATTAGGTTTGTACGATTCGCTGTGGGTCTCTCTCATTACATGTTGAACTTTTTTTTGCCTACCAGGAGCTTAATGTGGAAATGTATGGAGGAGTACACGAGGGCTAACTCTCAGGACGACACAGGAATGGTGGTCTGGAAAGGAGGGCCCGGTTGGAGATGTTTTGTTTAACATAGCTGTTAAACTGCATGATTATGCACAGCTATCGACGGCTTATCCATACCATGCTACCAACGATCTACCTACTGCCACTCATCACTTACTATATAAAAGGTGCAGAGGTCAATTCTACCCAAAACCGGACCACCAAGCAAGGGATAGGTTAGCAAGCCATTGTGCCAGATAAGCAAGTACTGTAGTTCCATGCAACATATAATACTACAATACAAGTAACCGATTTGCCACCTATCGATAATTCCTGTTTGTCAGAGATCTGAACAGCAGTGCAATACTAGTAGTTATCTCTATTTATAATAAATAAATGTATGAAGAAAGAAAGGCGTTTTACAACATGAGTAAAGCCCGAAGCTACTTGCCTGTAAAACTTCTATTTGTTCTGTTATCTGATTCGTCCCTCAATCATCCAGGATCTCACATTGTATAACGCCCCGTCTTCCTCATTTCCCCCTTATTTTGTCAGTTTCCCATTGAGCTAGTAGTCAAGTGCTGCGCGCTCTTATCGTCTCGAATTAATTCGAAACACTTTGGGAAACTCAAAATGCAAAACCGAAATACTCTATGCAGATTTGAAGCTTAGGTGTAGGTGTGGTATGTGAAACCCTAGCCTTCAATCTCTAAACGCCCTTAAGGAAGCATTCAGGCGGGCTCACAACTGCAAACTCTGTATACATAAAAATTCGAGATGCACAATTCATTTCGCTTCGAATTTTTCGGATTCTGTATCGTACGGCCCATGCAAGGGGGTAGTCCTCACGTCAACCTCAGGCAGCTCGGGCTCATCCGCCCGCCTTAATGCAACCTTCGAATATTCGAGCCAATCCAAGACGGCCCTTTCTTCGGGCAGGTGCGGCATACTGCCATCTCATTAAGTGGCGTAGAAATTGAGTGATGGACTGCAAGGAGTGCACTTAAACTTAAAACAAATCAACGCCTTTTCCTTTTTTTTTTTTTTTTTTCC
>LGRN01000151.1:0-26372 GCA_001883825.1 Emergomyces pasteurianus Ep9510 | reverse complement strand
TTTTTTCCCTTTTTTTTTTTTTTTTTGCTCCAAGCGCCCCTAGCGAACTTGGTGCAGGGAGCGCGGTTATTTACTTTCTTGCATCGGAGATATTAGTTAAACAAATCGTCCACTAACTAACTACTAACCTTACTTGACTATCAGCCCTATATTCTAAGCCATGTCAAGGCCACCATCATGGCGCCCACATCAAAAAGTTCCACCACCCAATGGTTAGTACTGTAGGGACCCGGTTGGGCAGATCTCTGGTCGAATTTGTAAAAAGGTAAATTTGACGTCTAAACTAGTAAAATTCTTTAATAGCCTGGGTTTTCTTGGGAAACCATTTCGCAATCATCGGTGCTGGGGAATGCATTCGCTGAATGTAGAGGTTGAGTAGTATATTAGGATTGATGCGTCAAATTGATCAATCTCTGATCATTGAGATCCTTGTGATGGCAACTTTCCTCGACAGGGACAAAATTTTAGAAAGCAGCAAATCTCTTTTTGCTGGCCTGGAAAGAAATTGGGAGATTGCAGGATATCCGCAACCGCTTTCTGTGTCATTCGCTTTAAGGGATGTCGAATTCTATGGAAGAGCTCGATGTATGCTCGTTGAGTGATGCTGAAAGGGTACTGTTGCTGGCGTTTGGAGATTTTATTCCTGGCTTAAATACGGTCGCGGAAATGTGATGGGCTTGAACTCGTTAGCAGGATCTCCAAAAACCATTCTAGTGATGCAAGGGAGAGTAACCTTTCATTTATAGTAGTCTGATTCGTGTGGATATAGGAGTCTATATGGGAAACAAAGATATTCCGCCAGAAAAATGTCCAAGCTGATGCTACACGAGGTGGTATGTACATACAAAAGGATACACAGGGAGGAAGGCTTGAAGATCAAGAAATGAGACTGGGCCAGCAACTACTAATGATTATTTGGGGGCAAAGAGTGACCAAGAGCAACGAGGAACTACTTACATCACTAGTAGTTAACTACTGATGCATTGCAGCTCTGGCGGACCACAGTGGTGAGTCAATACCGAAACCGAAAAACAAAATAGTCCGACCGAAGAGTAGCCCAGCGTTTTCAAGGAGCAGCCATGGAGTCGGTGTATCGGTGTAATGCTCTGGTTGGCTTTTGCGGCCTGACAGGACGACCAGGTCAAGTGCAAAAAAAAAAAAAAAAAAAGAAAAAAGAAAAAAAAAAAGACTGAAGAACGAAAATAAAAATTGAGAGACCGCAAATTAAAACTGCAGAGTTACAGCGCACCGGGGGACATGGATTATATTCCCCGGTGGTGTGAAGGACAGGGCCGCATCCCTATCAGCGGAAATCTATCAAGTGATGTTGAAATCAGTCAGAGTTGACAGAAGTCCAAGTGTCACGCGCCGATACCGCTGACAGGAAAAGAGCCTTCCGGGTTGATGCCTGGAATTCTGGGAATGGGACAACTCGCTGCAGGAACAAGGGGGCTGACTCTAAACGCCATGTTCATGGTATCATGTTGTAAGTCGAGGCCTCAATAAAAAAGAAATGTTGGCAGCATTGTGAGCAGTGTCAACGCTAGAACCTAGGACCGCCGACCCCACCATGAGAAAAGCTGCCCCTGTCTAATACCCTTATTCAAACCTTCATTGCCAATCTCTTCAGGGCAAATGAGTGAGGAACCCCAGCTGGGAACGAGCATAATACAAGGCGTATTTTCTGCATTTCCATCGAACCCTTGCTTGTCAAGCGGTTAACTACGTGTTGATCGAAGGATATCAACTAAAGTCCATGCATCGTTCTGTTTCGGTTTTCCAGTGCTTGGAGATTTGATACAACTAAGCCCTGTTGACCAGGAACTGGCGTCTGTAGCAAGCATCTTCATATGACGCTTATTTACATGCTTGTTGTGTACTCCGTACGGAGTGACTGTGGATGCATTTCCTTCCCCCCAGTGTTGCCAAAGAGTGGTGTTCATTAGTTACTAGGCGCCCATCCAACCCAGATCGGCATCAGTTGTTACCTTGCCCAGAACAATGATTAATACAGCCCTTCTCGGTAAACTGCGAGGTGAGGATGGGGCTCAGATCCCATAACATTTCTCAACACCGCCATTTTTGAATAACTAGCGACGGTGATCATTGGTGGTCGCGTTTGAATGCGGACTGGGGGCAAAAAAGCTAGCGAATTTCCCACACTCGGGAAAATCATTGAGAGCGTCTCACGCCCCGTGTTGGGCTGTCAAAGTTGATTAAATTGATTGTACGGGATACTCCGTAAAATAAAGGCGATCATAACACAAATGTTTGTTTCTGGTATCACCCAAAACTGGCAGCGAACGCGGCTATTTGACGAGAAGCGTAATTTTGCAGCTATGATACCCAGGAGTAGTTGCTTGGCGGAATGGAAAACGAAGTTGTCAACTGGATTGGCTCCACTCCAGCATCGGCATTATATGGTGAACCTGCGCTCCATATTAGCTCCAAAACAAACAAGCTGCAAGTGGTTTGCCCTGGAAACAGGCAACCATTTATCACCGAAGATGCCTCATTTCAATGCCAACAGGGGTTTGGTAGGAAGCCTCCCAGAGCGCGCCTAGGGGGGAAATAAAAAAAAAAAATAAATAAAGACTAAGGACGCATTTCATATGATTCCAATGTTGCGATTAAATATCAGCATAGTACTCCGTACTGGTGGAATAGAAGTTCAGAGTTCAGATGAATGAAAATCTACCCACTCAAGCCATCACATCACCTAAGTCAATTTGGAGCCATGTTTTCAAAAAATAAATAAATAAATAAATAAAAATAAAAATAAAAATTAAAAAAATTAAAATCAATCAAAAAAAGAATGTCTACCTCTAGTTTTGTGACTTTTTACTGTCATTCCTGCTCGTTCAAATATTTTAGAGCTACAACTTAACATGGTGTGCTCTGATTTTTAGCGTGTTGAGAATAGTACCACTTCAGTTGCAATGGCGCCTCGAGAAAGCTGCTTGGAAAAAGTAGGTGAGGGGCCCAATCGGCTGATCTGCTGCTTTTTGATGAGTCCAGAAACACTGCATATAGACAATGTTCAATTGTACTGTACCAATACTTCTACCAATGTAATCCACGTTACGGCATTCAGGCAAACCCGCCTTCGAAAGCCACGGATGTCTTTATTAAGTATTGATATTTTATCCTGGATCAGACACGTGGAGGCAGCTGGGCTGCTAAAATGCAAGCTGGACGGTATCATTTGTTGCCCATAAATCTCCAGCCGCTAAAGTGGCAGCGCATAAAAATCTCCTGGGTGCTTCCCGAGTATCGTAAGCAGCCCTCTTTTCCCGACTATAATAATCGTGCCTTTGCTTGTATCTCATTTTACCATGTTTGAGTTTAGGTAAAAGGCAGTTTTGTTGCTCGACGGTAGGGTAGGGGCAAAAGCCTGGCGAAAATATGAAGGAAACAGAAGAAATGAGAAGAAATGAAAAAAAAAAAAAAGAAAAGAAAAGAAAAAAGGAAAACAGTTAGGAAGAAAAACGCAAAAGAAACAAGAGGACAGCGGATAGTAGAAAAAGTAAAAAAATACCCCAGCTGGACGATAAGCTAGGGCATTTTCAAACGCAAAACCCCCCTAGCGAGAGAGGATGTCAGTTTTCTCATGACTGTCATTAAACATGTTAGAGAAAATAACTAATCTCGCGAATTCTCCTGTAAAATTTGGACACAGAAGAAAACTCACTATCACTTGCTAACAGGAGTGAATGATTTATGTGGAGCAGACAACGTACAGTACCTTTGGCAAATGTGAGAGGGCGGCTGAGCCAGAGTTAATAATAAGTTGGCGTGCGCCAATCTAAGACTTTTGAGAGAAATCACTTCTGGACAAAAAAGCAAACTCGGGCGGTTTTCTACCCCAGTGCTCCACTCGTACTGTTGCCTCACTTTGGTTCCGATATTCAGCGTATCCTGCAATGGTAGAATGGGGTGAGGGTTTAAATGCCCACAGGCCTGTGCAGATCATTGTACTGTAGAACATTTGTGCCCTTTCTCAAACTTATAAAAGGAGGCAAGTCTCCTCACATATACGGCAGTTTCTCTTGTAGTAGGGCTTTCTCGATAACTAGACACTTTCTGAAATGCTCTTCTCTTTAATCACAGTGAATTCCTAGAGCAGAAGCGAATATGTCACAGCCCACACGTACCCAGGGAGGTTCCTGTACCAGTTTCTCTAGTGGCGGAGCCACCGTCGATTCCACAGAGATTCGAGAGGTTCGAAGGTAAGCCGAGAAGCATCAAATTCAGAATGAGCATGGGCTAACATGTCCTAGTAATACAGCGACACCTGAGGACCAGTGGTTCGAAATCGGAATCCCACTCGGAATTGGAGTAGACTATCTGGCGGATATTGAGGGGCTCGCAGACGAGATGGCATTTAATGGTGTGTATCAGCTTATAATAGCGCGACTGACATCGCTCCACAGACTTTCAAAGCTAACTTCGCCTAGGCGAGGCAGCCCTACCACGAGATATCCTCAGGCCTGACTCGGCAGGGGTCCACTTGGAACAGGAATTGCATGGTAATGAGAGTACGCAGCAGGGAGAGAGAAATGGGGCGACGACAGCTAGGAGGGGCTACCCTGCAAGCCACGAGAGTTTAGCTGATCGTGCAACTTTAAACGAATCCCATCCTAACTACACTGGGGCCCGACCCGAGGGTCGGCGGCTGCAGCAAAGACACACACACGACGGCCAGGTGAACGGAAACTGTGGCTCTAGTAGACCTGATTTTATGGATAGACCCCGGTCTGCCAGCGCTCCAAACATGCTCGGAAACGAGGGCCGGGGTCAAAACTTTAGGAACATGCCGAATGGTCAGGTCAACGGCAACGGTCGCTCGGTTCAGTCCACTGTTCTTAGCAGGTTTCGACCTAATGGCACTCCAAATGCACCCTGGCCTGAGGGTCGCTTGGAGTTGATGAGTGCATCGACCCACCAAGTAAACGAAAATTATGAAATCGCCAGTTTTACCACTAATTCAGTCCCCAGAGATGAGAATCCCATTGATGGTAGTACGAATGAGCAACTCACAAGGGTAAATTACCGGCCCGAACCTTCTAGACGGTACCCATAGGACAAGGGCTAGAAATGAAGAGCGACAGAGATGCAGGAACGACTATCGTTTGGTGGCTGCGAGGCAATCTTGAAGACAGAGGCTTGTATGGGGGTGACTGGTATTTTCGTTTTGAGTCTGCAACTAGCATAAGTATCCCTTGCCTGAATTTGACAAGCCTGTGTCGAAAAAGTGGAAAATAGAAAATTAAACCGTATTCTCAATTTTAATATCAGTTTTTCTTCACCACATCGGTTTAATTACCCGCTATATTTTTTCTGTGTGGCTCAAGATCGAAATAGAAAAATTGGTAAGCTATATGGGAAGAATTTCGTGCTCGGTAGCCTGGATTGGTTCCATTTTCTATGCGCCTAAAACCATTAGCGGCGAGGTTGTGTGGCACAGCCTTTGCCGTCTGACCGCCGCTCAGTAAAGGATACAGAGAATACCTTGGCGAAGAAATTTTCGTGCAACAGCGAGTTTAAGAAAGGTAGATGGAAATAACGGGGGTGGGGGAGCCCTAGCCGGCGATGGTCCAGCCCAAAAGAGGAAACGGAGGCAGAAGAGAAAAAGAAATTATGAGCATTGCAGGGAATTCTCTCAGCCGCCGAAACATCCAAGCAAAATTAGTAAAATAACCGATGCAAAAGTTTCAGTAGATATCAAAGTGAAATGAAGTTCGAAATTGTCAAATCTTCAGGAAATGCAAATCCTGATCGCGGGCTGGTGAAACCGGGTCCATGGTTAGAAAACATTGCACTATCATCGATAACAATCAGGCAGGCCCCTGGATAGAAGGATTGACCAATCGGTTCCACTCATTGCAGGAACAACCAGATTGGTCAAAAGACTGCCAATAGCAATTTTCACAATATTAATGGGAGGCCCTGTGTCAACAGCTATTTCATCCCGCTGATGAGTTTGTCCGTTCAAAGCAAGACAAAACACAGTAACGCAGATTGGATTTGGTGCGAGCTGTATGCTGGAGCAGTGGAATACGCACATGGGCCCTGGTGAACGTCGTTTTAGTTTTCGCGCTTTTGCCCTGCTTTCCTTCTCTTTTCCACACACCACTCCCTTCCATTTGCCCATGCAATTGAATTGCGGTCCGTCTTGAAAACTCAGGCCCCGGTCTCGGAGCTATGTTTGGAGTATTTGGCTGCGCCTGCGTACTTCCAGCGGTCAGCCTAAAACTAAGGCATCCAGTCAGCAATTTCAACCAGCAATGGAGTACAGCAACAAACATGAGCTAGAAACCCTGTCGACAAAGGTTGCCTGGTAGTCATAGCTACTGTCTCCAGCCTGTCACGCTCTTATGCTCGATTATTGGGAAACTGCACGAACATAACCGGGACTGGCGTCGATGGGAAGTTTATTCACCCTCATGAAATAGACACCGTAAAATATGTGTATCGAATTAAGAGTGGATTTAGGCTGTTTTGATGCCTTTCAACTCGTTATGGCATCTGCACCCACCGGCCACCGAATATGCAGGCTCTGCTGGGCTGGAACAGAAGCGTGGACTGTGAGTATGTCCAGAACGCTCAATTCTCGATTCAGGTAGCAGATTTTCTGAGGTTTAACTAGCGGTGACTGACTCTCAAAGTGATCCAATTGGCTTTAGACACGGAACGGTAGTCGCTGTTGGGTCATTCAATCCATAATATCGATTCCTAGGACACTTAAAAGAAGGGCAGTGACCTGTTTTGGACGCGAATATTGAACCGAACCCAGACAAGCGGTAGCAGTCCCTCGACACATCCCAAGCTCGCAAGAAAACAATAGCCTTTACCCATATCGAAGGTCCGCTATCCAGCCGTCCGTTGTGACTTCAGCGAGAAGAGCAAAAGGCGAGAACATTTGACGTGTTATCTTCCCAAGTGAGTCCCACCAGTATTCAAAGATTGGAATAGCACCTCCTAACGAGTCACAGCATGGAAAACCACAAGCTGTCCCCAGCTAGCTTTAAGTTGGGCCTTCTGAACAGATCCCAAGGGGAAGATAAACGAGTGGAAATAGCCCGGTGGCTGGAAAAAACCGAACCCCACGAGCAGGTTGATACAAATTCCACAAGTGCGGAAGATCCAGCGGCGTTAGAGATGGATAAGCTTTCCAGGAAATGCAGCGAAGCGGACCTCAAGCAAGCAAAGCGAATTCGGTTTAGATAGTTCGACGAGGTACTTCCACGAGGGTTCGAAAATACAAGTCACCGTCCTCCTATTTCATCGCAATCCCATCAGTCGCCTGCACATAGGAGCTCAAGAGCTGTCTTTCCACCCTTGATAAATGGAAATGCTTTCCTACATCCCACAATTGTCTCCTGTTTTCCAGTCACTTCACAGCACTCTTCTATCCCTCGCACACGATTGGTGAAAATGAGAAACACGAACACATGCAAAACCCTTGCTGCAACCGATGGTTGATGAACAGGAGTCCTCTGGATGCCGTTTTATCGTTGATATCTCCATCCCTTTCTCATTTCAATAAATATATCGGGATGAGATGTTGGATGCAGGGAAGAAATTCAAGATACCGAGAACCAGGCATTTACATGCAACGGCAAAATCCGCGTTTCCACTGCTCATATAGCTTTTTGTATGCGACTATTCCCACAACCAGGGTGAAGGCGATTGGTTGAATATGTACCTGAATTAGACCACCTCCGCATGCCAGATAGCAACCAATTAAAATTTTTTATTATGGGGTCAAACGCCTTAGCAAATGGCATAGCTTTGCCTGTTTGAAAGGACAAGAAAGATGCTTAACAAGCACACAGTGACCAGGTGGTCCATGGACCCTGTTATATCTGCATTCTGCATTCTGCATTTTGAAATTGACATCCTTGCCAAAGCTCGGGAACAGTTTGAAAAGCAACACGCCCCAAATGGCTGTTTTGATAGATGCGTTATATGTCGTTCATCATCACAGCCTCTCCTGCCTTTTGCTTTCTCATTGCGGTGCGTCTTCCAAAAATGTTCAGTCAGTTGGGCCGGAACAATCAGTTGGCTCGGACCTCCCATGTTCCTGTCTGAAGATAAACCAACGTTTGCTAAACGTTCGACACAACTTCTATATCAAGCGATGGCACCTGAACAAAATTTGATCAGCATATTGTGCAAAAGTTTAGTGATGCAGCTTCAGGATAGTTCATCAACATCAGAGAGAAGATTATGTATTCGTCCTGGCTAGAAAACAATCCCGTCCCTCTCCAGCTTGGTTCCCAGGGAACTATAGATGGGAATGATAGGTTGAATCTAGCATACGACTAAGGATGACGATACGAAGATTTTCATCATCGTTATTGTTCGTTGGTGAAGGGTCTGTACGTACCGTGGGAAATGATGAGACAGGCAAGGGTGAATATCAATGTCCCAAGGTTTAATCGGCCCACCAAAATGAAATCTCCCGAGAACCTTGCGTTATTTCACTATTCCGTTCTGCCGTTGATGGCATGTTATGGCTGCGAACCATTGGGCCACGGTTGGGCTTAATCGTCGTAGCTAACCAAACGTCGACCATAGGGGTTCGAGCCGGACGAAGCAGGTTTGTGAGAATTGGAGGAGGTTGTTCCCTGGGCGCCAAACCCGGGCGGCCTTTCAATAATATTATTCCCATCCGGAATTATGGTTCCTTCCTTTGGCTTTTTGTCCATGTTGTTAGAGGATTTTTCGGTGTCGTGGAAGCCATTGTCCTCATGTTCTAGTGAACCCTGCCTAGCTCCCTGTCCTTCCAACAGGCCAGCATCAGTTAACGATCCCCTAGCTACATTAGTTGAAAATTCGCCATCAGCTTGATCTCTGTCAGCCATCTCTTTCCACCTCTTCATGCGCTGCAACTTCTGGATCTCGCTGTGCCGAAATATTTCGATTTGCTGGTCAGTAAGGGTCCGTTTAGCACCATCCGGGTAGTATCCTAGACCATCACCATTTAGATGTTCGTCATCCGCTACCGGGAGCATCAAGGAGTGCACCGATTCACTGTTGCCTTGACGGAAATGGCGGGCTCTGAATCCATGGAGATCTTGCTGTTTGGTTCTTGTGGTTAGCTTCTAGGGGGCAAAGGGGCGCGCTGAAACAAAGTATGCCTACCAAAGTGACCGACGGGATCTGTGATTGATATGACATTGTGAGAAGGGTTGTAGGGCTGATAGCCCTTTCGTTCTGTTTTCAAAGGTATGAATGTGTCTGACGGTTACTTTTTTGTGTACAATTGATTCTGGGTTTCAGGAGTGTGCCAAAATCAAAGCGTGAGATGAAAAGCGGTCACGATAGCGGTCGGTACCTAGCTTTGTCTGGGTTTGTTAGTGCACGGCAAGTAAAACTTTATTTAGTTCAATTCTCAACTGGGTTATTTGTTAATAACTACTGCGAACGTACGGAGTACAGAGTAGTAACCAACTAAACAGTGCTGGTGCCACTTACACGGTACAGTCGAAGATACTAGTACTGTATGTAAGGACAAGAAGACTCAAACAAAGGATTCCCAGGAACTGTTGGTGTTCGACGATTCAACGGACGGACTCTGTGAGGGCTGAGAGTGCACCCCGTTTCCTTTTATTGCTTTCCCTTAATCCCTACTCGGATCAGACATCCGGCAACTACTCCGTACGCAATACTTTGTACTCCGGAGGTTTCTCATTCACTGCCTGAACGCTAATGCATCTACTGGCCCAGCTTTCACTAGAAGTTCAAGTTGATGGCCCAAGCTAGCCGGGTTCAATTCCCAGTGGCCCCGGCACCCGTGAACGACAGCAGGTTGAGATCATGTGATAAGTGTAACGGTGGATCCAGAGCTACCTATGGAGATTGCTCTGTAAGCACGGAGTAACTAAGTTAGTTAATAACATAACTACAGAGTTTTGCTTATTTCAACCACATCACCCTCCCAAATACGGGCTTCAGAGGCGTGTCTCGCAGTATTGGCCATACGCCTATCTGGGCTTTTCCCTCGGCGCCAGTACCTCGCTTGACCTCACTTTGCCCCTGTTATTTACTTTCTCAGGAAGAACCAATCTACTCCAGCATCATCCGTTACAGCCCTCTGTTCTACCAAACTAGACAAGGGTGCACAAAAAAGGTGGACCGCCATGATTATGATTATGATTATGATGGCGATTGGAGCTACAAATGCCCCTTCAGGCTTTATTGTATCGAATGAACCTGCAGCAATTGCACCGACATGACAAGCTAAGCTGAAATAGATTAGCAGCTGATCTCAGCAAATGCCCGCTTTAAGTTAACTAAAAGATGGAGTCGGAAGCACCCATCAGACCTCGCAGACTCGAGGAGGCATTTGCAGTCCATACAACTTGACAAGTGAAAATTGTTGTTCAGCTTGAGCATGGTTTTCCTCTAACATCAATATTACAGCCTAGGAAGATACGGAGTACTTCTGTTTCTCACTCTCGAGGAGCAATTTTTATTGAGACACAACCTACTACCTATATCTTGACGTTTATTGTTTACTATCTTTGAATAAGCCCTGGCCTGCCCTATCCACGGCGCAAAATGTTCTCTATTGCTAGATGTTTTCACTTCATCTTCCTACATTGACCCCACAAATGTGAAAGCAGATAAGTTCACAGCAGATTGAAAATGAAGCTCAGTTCAACAAAATTCTTATCCACACGAGCTTATTGAGAGCCCTTATTCCGCACTGCTGACTCATAATACTCAGTTGAAGCTCGTGTACTCCGTATTAACAATGTGGATCGCTGCCACAATTTATGAATGGTGAGATCACAGAAATTTATCGGACAATTCAAACCACGGAATAACTTCGTTAATCTTTTTTTATATATATTTCTTTTTCTATTTCTGCGAAAAGTATTTGCTAGTCGTGGTAGGGATCGCGCCCAACGACCTGAGCCGCTTTTTTCGAACATATCATTTATTTACGGCACAACTTCAGAATACATTTTCCTTAAAAGTATCATAAAACATGTAACCAAACAAACAAAATAAAAAAAAAAAGGCTAAAGCCCACAGAAACCCCCTTCGTTGAGAATTCGTGTTGGAAGTTCCAGGTTGTGAACAATATTCCCAATTTTGAGTTTAACACTGTTAAAGGGAACTTCGATTCCCCTGACTCCTCCCAATTCTACTGACGCAACCCGCTTCTTATCTTCTAGTGATGGTTCAGTGAGACTCCATGCGATTGAAATATGGAAATAATCAGAATAATCTGCTACAGCGGCAGAAGTCGTTGTCGTTTGCGTTCGGGAATTTTCGGTATCTCGTTTCTGAAGCCGCATGCCTACCGGGGCTGGCTTCTGGTATAGGGGAGGTTGCCGAAACACAGCCAGAGATTTGTTCGAAATCGCAAGCAGGCGGTTCAGCTCGTTATTCTCCGGTTTTACAACCCGCAAAACGAGAAACCACCGTGTCTTCTCAAAGTTTGAAACCCAGTCCAACCCATCCGTTCTCACACGAAACCTTTTTCGACATTTTATTAGAATTATTATAACCGACCAAGAAAACGCATATATATATATATATTTCACACCCTTCTCACAAATCTTAAAAGTTATGGCTTTTATGTATCGAACAAATACTTACGGACGAATATCAGATTCACGGATGGCATCATTGAGCAAGTCTCTAAAGGGCTGCTTGTCTTCTGTCACAAGCACAACCGGGCGCGACAGGCTGATATGCAATGGTACTTGGGCACTAAGATCACTGTACAGCAAATCATGGATCTCCAGCCCGTTTTGAAGTTTCCGTCCACATTGTGCAATCACCTCTTCCAGGATCGCTAGCTCTGTAGCCGCAGGATACCCTCCAACCAACCAACAAATCAGCTTAGGGAATGAACCCAGAAGGGGGATTCATGAAAAAAATGGGAGCCCAACAGAACACGCCAGGGTAAGGAATAGAGGGCAGGGAAAATAGGATAGAAAAGAAAAGAAAAGAAAAGAAAAGAAAAGAAAAGAAAAGCAAATACCTACACTCGAGATATATGTGGGTGGGCCAGTTGCCAGCTACATGCGGCATCACTCGCTTGCGCCCATCGTGTAGAGTTGGGTCGTCCTGAACACTAATTCGCGAATTGGTGGCGTAGAGATCAAGGAATTCAGATGGTAGTGGGGGTAAAGCGATATTTCCACTGCTGACCTCGCCCTTGCCACCGCCATCGCCTCCGTCGTTACTGTTGATGTTGCTCCTCCTATCAGTACACTGTCGCTTCAGGGGCCGTCTTGGAAGTTGTGCTGCTGCTTGGGTACTATTCTCTTCCGACTCGGAATTCTCGGAATCGGAGTACTGGACAAGGGACATGATAAGTTTAGTTTATTGTATACATTTCTTAGGTGTGTACTCCATATGTCTGAGGGCCAACAGAAATTAAAATGGTAACCGGGCGGGATGATGTGTTGGACGAATCTGTTCCACTGAACCAGGTTCACGATGTTGGAAGAATTCGTTACGTAAGCTAGTGTAACATAGTTAACGTAATTCCACAGCGAGCGAGCCACCCCACCGAGCGAGCCACCAAAATCGCCACACCTCAACTAGCGAGAATTTAACCCAAATTATCTACACTCAACAATCACTAATTAAATTAAATTAAATTACACTAGGTTCAGGACATCTTATTCTTGTATGACTGAGAGTTCCACAATTGCTGCAGTGTTGTGGCGCCTGTACGCGGGGTCAGGGCTCAGAGGCCGTGGATAGAGTAGATGGCTCAACGAGCTGTTCAACGAGTTGAACAGCTGGAATAGCGAGATTTTGAGCTTCATTCCTAGTCAAATCCTCTTCACAAGGTATTAAATGAGTAGACCTCTTGCGTTTCTGCTTTTCCTTCTCATTTTAAGTGAGAATATTCTTATATTGCTTCTTTATAATCATTGCACTCATCATGCTGTATTTACAGGTCTTGATAATTTAATCAAAGTCTTGTTCAAACCTGAGAGGCAGCTGAATTTGATTTACTAGATTCTTAATCTTTTACTGCTGCCTCTACAGCTGGTGAGGGTTACTAGATGTTTGTAGGATTCAGGATAAGCCTGAATTGCTAGAACGATTGACAGGTGATGTAGAGGTTTGCAGTTAAATATCTAGTCAATCTAGAATCTTTATAGAGTCAAATGAAGCTATTTCTGTAGCTCTAAAACCGCTTTGAATGTTAGAATTCTTAAAGGCCTCTGCGCGGGCTGTAGAATAAGCATCTAAAAAGTCTGCTTTTTAAATGACATTGATCTCAAGCTACATTCACTGTTCAACTAAAGTCTTATACACACACTTTAAGACTGTAAAAACAGTCACATCTAGAGACTGCAGAAGATAGAAAGAATGAGACAGCATGCAGAGACATACTATAGCATTATTCTTACATATTTAATCAAATTCCAGCGTCAAATGGCTTCTGTGACTGTCTAGAATAAGAAGAATATAACAGTCAATTCAACAGTGAATTACTGCAGGAATAAAGATCTGCTGTAATCATTTAATTTTAATCTCATTTATAGTTCAACTGTTTAAACTGATGTCTAATCTTTAATCTTTTAAAAGATCTTTAAACCATTCTTTCTGCAGGTTCTTTGCCTTGAATATAACATACAGTAATAAAGCTCATTCTGACACGTTTACTGCCTCAATCACAGTGACTCATTTACAAGTGTCAGACTGTAGAAGCTTTGCTCGTTTGTAGTGATCACTACTAGTAATGATCTTTATAGTAGCAATTAGACTTATTGCAAAGTCTGTCTTGTCAAAGTTATAAATATCTTCAGGCTCAATCCTGTGCTCTATGATAGTATTCTCTAGAAGCTTGAATCACTCATTTATCATCTTCCGGTCTTCACATTTAGCTTGATCATGGTTATAGTGTCTTGAGTATTTGATTTGAAGCTCTGGCTGGTGTTTAATAAGTCTATATATTTAATTCTTGCTGACCCTAGAAGAGCTATCAGAAAGATAGTCAGGATTCTGAATCGTCAGCAGATAATTAGTCACACTCTTAACAAATGTAGATTAAGAAGATGTTTCTTGTCTAGCTAGATCAAGCATCATTTCAACTAGTCTGTTCTCTTCAGTCTAGATAAATTTAATTAAATTTACATGTGAATTCACGCGTGCAGTTTAATCATTTAATCAATGATTAAGTGTAGAATGTAGAACATTGTATAGCTTTGCAGCTTCATGAATTGAGAATATTTCTTGATTTTTAATAGATTTTATCACGAGTTCAAGTCTTCCCTCTAATTCTATAGAGTCTCTAGCATTTTTAGAGCGAATTGGTGGCATAGTTGCGCGTTGAAGTGGGTGGTTGATTAAATTGGATGATACTTTGAATGGGTGGCTCGCTCGGTGGGGTGGCTCGCTCGCTGTGGAATTACGTTAGTTAACTAGTTAGCAGGGTCTTATATAACACCGGGGCAGTCTTTGCTGGTATTTGTCTAGGTGGTTTTTATTTATCCCCCCTTCCCCCCCCCTCCCCCAAAATGGTGCTATCGTTGGACGAAACCTAACTTAGTCCAGATCCTGTGTGGTGTGATTATGATTGTGAAAAGAGAGATAGAAAGGGAGGGATATCGATGTCCTTGGGCTCTTCTTCAGTATAGGCTCTAGGAAGTCCTACTCATCTACGGCTGCCTGCGTTGACTCTCTGAAAACTCTCACCCGCAAATGTCAAATGCTTGAAGAGCCATGGTTCGCTCGAGCTAACAGTGGTTCTTCCCTGAGGTCCAGGTGAAGGATGGGGAGCCAGCCATCCCTCATCGGGGAACAACTGGATAAATGGTCCAGAGCACCCAATCCCAGTTTACAGAAGAAGAAGAGTCTGTCAGTTGACCACGCGGCAGTGCAGGTAACCCATGATCAACAACATACTACGCGACGAAGTATGGGGATTCGAGAGAAAATGTTAGAGAAAGATCGCCCGAAGCTTCTTTTCTCCCCAAGGAAGCCTTATGGAAAAGTAGCGGCCAACCACGGCATGTTACCACAACAACGGCGAAGCTCGTTGAAGTTCCAAAGACAGCCCCCTATTTCCATGATCGTGGGGGTCCAAGATGGAGGCTGATATCTGGGCCACTTAAACTTGGGCTCGATGGCTCGGTGGGGTTTTGTGGCTGTGCGTGTCAGAGGAAAAAGAGGGACGCTCTTGGACTGTGGAGTGAGTTCAGTCCTCGGCACTAAGCTACAATTGTGGATGATGCTGGAGGAACAAGCTACCCTCAAAATTCTCGCTCTTACTTAAACTCTAGACGTATCGATTGAGTTTGGATCTGGCAACTTCGGGATCTACGGCAGGGTCATTGCGGCGACTCAACCAGCTGTACCCACGTCTTCAACGAGTTGCTGTGATGGCACATACCACAGTCTGTGCTTGCTAATATGCGAGATTTGAGACTGATATGCAGGCAATACAGCGCGAATAGCCGTTACAGCAATGAGAGGGTCATGATGGGACCTGAGTCAAGGTTATGTCGTAAAAAATCGATCTTCAACCATGAGCATTCAGCTAGCTGAAAGTTCTAGTCTTCTTCCAGAAATCTCTTCAGGGTTCACAAATCTTGATTACTGGGTTGAATGATCCTTTCTGACTTACTTCTCTCACCCATTCACTTTCTAAGAAGCCCCCAGTTCATCTCATCAATCTTGTGTCAGTTTTCATATGCTCCCGCAACTCCGTGGGGAGCCAGTCGTTTGACGATGCGAAGCTAGAACTTAGACGATTTCTGGCCAGATATAACTTCCAAAACACCTGCATCGTTTTGATAACAAGGTTTCCGAATTGTATAGCGCTGAAGCTGAGAGAATAGTCGAGAATGCTCAAGACAACCCTGGGGAGTGAGTGACGAGTCAAAAATTTAAGTACTTTGAGTATCATTGGCAGCTCCGCATGTTCTTTTGGCGCAATCTGCAGTATCATATCACCGTATTAGCAGAAATATGCACCAGATCCCAGAGATCACCCCGTCTTTCATGGAGCAATCATACTCTTCCCTGAATTTCAACGTTCCGCTCCACGCTGATGCGAACCATGCCTTGAACCCCGCTTTATGGGCCAAACATTCACGAGTGAAATTTCGCCCCAGACGACGCTTAAGCCGCATATCAAACAGCACATAACCATGTTTTGGGGTAAGTCTCACCTCCATCATGAGGGCTCGCTGTTTGAATACGAGAAACCTCGCGAGCTGTACAGGCGGATTATGACTCTGAAAGCAAGACGCTCGTCTAGCGGGCCACTCGACCATTCAGATCAAGTTTTTGGTGCAGCTGGATCTGACTGATCTCGGGTGCCCCAAAGGCGTATATCGTTTGGTAGCCGAGAAGACGTTCGGGTTTTTCGAAGTTGAGGAGAAACGTGCCGGTGCGGAGAGAGGAGGCAGGAAGCGAAACGAAATTCCCCTCGAAGTCGGGCTCGGAGCGATTGCTGTTAGGTGCGGTGGGTAACAATCATTGATTTTGCTCCTCAGGGACCAAAGAGATTTCCAAGTGTAAGTACTTTTCCAGTAGCGGAAGTCATATATTACTAGGACCATCAATTTCTCCTGAAATACATGATACTCCTTAAACCACAATATAAACACCAAATTTAATTGATGATGTAGATATATTTTTCTCCGCTACGACATTTGAACTGTAGTCTACTCTCAATAATATAAAACTTTAAAAAAAATAAAAAAATAAAAAGAAAATAAAAAAAAAATCCCTGGAATTGATTCTACATCTTACGCTAGCGGTCTCGGCCCATCATATTTATACTTTACCTAGGCATGCAGCAACCGGTTTCCACCTCCGTAGAGCATCCCCGAACACGTATTAACCAACCTGGGGATATGGAATCAAAACCATTGACCAATTCCTCTCGTCAAATTTAACCAACCGTAAGACATCAAAACAATTGAAAATACCCAGACATTATGTCTACGCCCATCATGCAAGGTAGTGGCATAGACAGCAGCCTTCGCGGAGCATATACTGCCTCACCCATCAAATACATGCTGTACGGCCGAGGTAAGTATTAATACTACATATATCAATTAAATCTCTTTTTCCTTACTTCACCGCTTGTTTTTAAATGTCTAGATGTATATATCTATAACCGTATTGAGCAGGTACTAACGAGAACAACACAGGATGCATCACCTCCCTCCCCACTGTTATAGAAAACATTGGTGCTTCAAAAGCGTATATCATTACTGGCAAATCCCTGCGCGAGAAAACGCCGGTGATTAGCCGCATAGAGGAAATATTGGGTGAAGCCCGTCATGCCGGCACGTATAGTGGGGTACGGGAGCATGCGTGCGTTTTGTTCTTCCCCTCGCCCTCCGCGGTCTTCCAAGCAGGAGACAAGCAACGAGTGGCTCCATTGATCGCCCTCCATCAAGACTATAGAAGAAATGAAATATTACTTTTTTACTGATAAAAATGCTTCCAAAATAGCCCCATAGCCGACATCGAAGCTGCCGTTGCCGCGGTTAAGAAATCTGGAGCAGACGTGCTGCTATCAGTTGGTGGCGGGTCGCCCATTGATGCTGCTAAAGCTGTTGCATATCATTTGCACAAAAGTAGTGCCAATGGCCAGCAGGGTAAACAGGAGGAGAAATGGATATCCAGCATTGCAGTGCCGACGACGCTGAGCGTGGCGGAGACGACGAAGAACGCGGGTTTTACAAGTGCAGATGGGAGTAAGACTGCAGTCGCGGATAGGGAGTTGGTGCCCAAGGGTTAGTTTATACATTTAATATTTACAACGTGTTCGCCTGTTTGTTTCTACGTTTTTGTTTTTTTGCGTGAGAGGGCGGGAAGGGGAAGAATGGCAGGAGTCGGTAAATGCAGGGAATGTTCACTTTTGGAAACAATAGTGTCTAACAAAAATAACGAAATACGAAATAGCCGTGCTATATGACGGGGACATCGCGCTGCATACACCCCTCCGCCTATGGCTAAGCTCCGCCGTACGTTTCCCCTCTTCCCTCCCCACCCCCCCAACTCAACAAGAAGATACATACATCCTTGCTAACCTCTTTCCCAGATTCGAGCCCTCGACCACGCTATCGAACTCCTCTACAGCCCCTCTGCACCTGAAATCCCCACGAAACGGTTAGCCCTCTCTGCCCTTACCGACCTCTTCACCCTCCTCCCCCAATGTCACGCCGATCCCCAGGATGCGAACATCCGTCAACGCCTTCACCTCGCCGGTTATGCGGCCCTCTTTCCCTTCCAATTCTCTGGCGCTCTCGGTCTAAGCCACGGCATTGGCCATGCGATAGGCTCCACGTATGGGATTCCGCATGGAATTACGTCATGTATTAGTTTAGGGAAGGTGATTGGATTTATGGCGGAGAGGGCGAAAGGAACTGGTGGAGGGAAGGGGATTGGTGAGGCCGGGGAGGCGGCGCAGATTGCGAGGGCCGTACCGTTTATTCCTGGGCTTAGAGGTACTGGGGATGTAGTAAAGGATGCGCTTCTAGTGGCAGAAGCGGTACAGGAGTTGGTTACGAAGTTGGGATTGGGCATTGGGTTGGATGATGTATGAATTGACTCTGCCCCCCCTTAATTCCTTCGTCAACTCCTTTCTCTAGCATATACTTTTCGTGACTGATTTTGCTGTCGGAGGAGTTATTTCATGCTGACCTTGTTTTTGATATAGTATAACGTCAAGCCCGGTGACGAAGAGGCCATTGCAATTCGCGCCCTAAGGGATCCCGCGCATCCTGATTTAAAAGCTGGTATGTATACGAACTCCATTTTTGTATGTTAAGCTGGGACTATCTGACATGTGGGTGCTTGCAGTTACGGAGCTGGTTCGTACAATGTACTCATCCTCGTCTGACTTCACAACACGCCTATGATAGGTATGTAGCCCATGGCGCTTTTTATCCAGGCATATATGATCTCACAGCGTTCTCTCTGCTCGTTGCTCTTTTGATATTTTCAGGGTACAGTAGGTGCATATTTCACTGCATGATACCGGCCACATGGACGGATGAACGAAAATGATATGTGTAGTAAACTACGGCCAGAAAAACAGTCAAGGCTTCGCACCCAACTGACATTTGTTTAGTGAGTTAGCTCTTCTCTACGTAATTCAAATCGGATATCTACATATGTCTGTTCACCAATAATTTATCGGCACAGGTTCCAAAGGAACCTGCGTGTTTACTGAAACCCCTGTTTCCGCCCCCTCACTTTTAAGCCCCTTTAACCACAAAGCCATCTACCCCGTACAACAATCCCTCAACCCTCTCCCCAATAGCCAACGCACTCGTCAACCCAGGACTTTCAATCCCCAATAAATTCACAAACCCCTCAAACCCTTCCTCCTCTCTAACTACAAAATCCTTAAAAGCGCCCCTATCCTCCCCTTCCTTCCCTGCCAATTTCGGCCTAACCCCACAATAATCCAGCCCAATCGCCTCCGGCCGCACTCCAGGCAAATACTCCCGAATCTCCCTCACCGCCTCCTCTAGCCTGCCCATACTCGGCACCAGATCGTCCGGCCCATCAACCCACTCCACATCCGGGCCGAAACGCACCTGGCCCGTCATGTCCAGCGTAAGATGAGTGCCTAGCCCACCCAACCCTGGCTTTGGAGCCGGGTAGAGTAAGGTGCGCGGCTTGGGGCTCGACGCAGTGTAAGAAAAATACGTCCCCTTCGCGTATGCCGGGCGAACATGGCGATCGGGTGGTAGAAGCATATTAGAAATAGCACAAGCATTATGACCGGCGGCATTGATAACCGTCTCCGCCGTAATGGTTGCTTCTTCCCCCTCCTCCTCACTGCCCCTTGCTTCTCGTCCTGTTCCAACGGATCGTGTATATATCTTATACCCCCCACCAGCTCCCACTCTCTCGATCTGGGAAACAGCTGTCAAAAACGCAATATCGCCCCCTCTCTCCTCAAACTCTGCTTGTAAACACGCCATAAGCGCATGGCTATCCACAATTCCCGTACTGGGGCTCTCCAACACGCCCGCCCGCGCCGTTACATCCGGCTCCCTCCTGCTCATCTCCTCCCTCCCCAGAAACCGCGTCGGTACCCCGAGGGCCGCCGCATGCTCATGCATACGCTGTAAGCGCTCCAGCTGTTCTGCGTCCTGCGCCAGGATCCATTTCGATGTTCGCCGGTTCGGGATGTCATGATTCGGGGAGGCGCAGAGGTCGTAGAGGAGGTGTTTGCCGCGGATGCAGAGTTGTGTTTTTAGCGAAGCGGGAGGGTAGTAGAGGCCTGCGTGGATGACTTCGGAGTTTCGGCTGCTTGTTTCTGTGCCGACAGCGGCGTGGCGTTCGAGGATGATTGTGGAGGTGTTTGGGCGCGCAATGGAAAGGTGGCGGGCGATGGAGAGACCAACGACCCCGCCGCCGATTATCTGTAAAAACTTTTAATAATTATGAATAGGATTGAGGGAGAGGGGTTGTTGGGGCCTTTTGAGGGAGAATTAGAGGACGGAGGTGGATACAATAGCTGTCGTGGGTGCTATCTTACTTACCGCGTGTGTGAAATCGGCATTGGTAGCTATGCTGGTCGAAAATAGCCTTCTCCCTTCCCTTTTACTTCTGCATGTACATCTGATTGTGTTTGTCGTTTGGATCGCGAACGTCAGCGGCCGGGGGCCCGGGACGGGTAGTAGCATGGAGAGTCCTTTGTGGCGATTGTGGCAGTGGAAAACTCAAATTCTCGTCCGTATTGTTTATTCTTAAAAAGCTTCCTTCTATATTTGCAGAACAGCTGCAGTGTTTAAGGTTCGTTGATGCGCAGATGCCGCATCAACATCCACCGTCGAAGTGCACCCGACGTCCAAAGAATGGACCAATGTGCCGAGAATTTCGGCAGTGAGACGGAATTGGGTTTAGTTTTCGGCATCGGCATTTCATGCTTGTCGTGCCGTAAACTTCAGCAATACTTCGTATAGCTACAAAGCCGAACAAAAAGAAAACAGAGGAAGGGGTTACTCCATATTCTATTATGTATCTCTGTATATCTGTATCTATTTATAGTTTATCTACATCCAACCCCAAGTTCCGCGTGAATGGGTATATAAGAAGAGTAGATGCGAATGGGTTGGATCCGTGTTTTGAAAACCTGTAACAAGAAGAGAGGTGCATGAAAAATATGAATGAAAATGAAAATGAAATAGAGGCACTCCGATGTTTATCTTGGGATATAAAATTATCAAAGACGACAAAAAAGCAACTTGAAAAAGACAGTTCAACACCAAACTAGCCCCAAATAACTGCAACGCTCCATTTCAGTCACTGTCCAAAGATCATCGCCTCCCCGATGAATTCTTAATCAACTGATTATAATGCTGTTCGAAACCGTTAGAAAAGTCGACATTTCCCAGTCAAAAATTTTTTAAAAGACAAAGAAAAGAAGAAAGAACAAAAAGTAATAACTCACCTCCTTCACCTCCTCCGCCAACTTCCCCCGCGTATCACTAATAATTGTCCCCACCAACGAATAATTGCTCCACAAAAATCTCTCCCTTCCCTTTGCATCCCCGCCATTGGCCGCTTTCGCCAGTTTAACCAACAACACATCGAATTCTGTCCTTAACCGAGCCAGGCTATTTGAAACAGGCTCATCGTCGCCCGCCTCGCTGCTGAGTGCTAGGATGCCCTGTAAAAACTGACCGAAGCGCTGGGTGAGGAAATGCGGGGCTGATGATGAAGAAGAAGACGATGAGGAAGAGGATTGTTTGTTTGCGTTTGCGTTTGCGTTTGCATTTGTGGTGTCGGAGAAGGATAGGCTGCTACCAGTGGTCGTAGCGGCAGCGACACGCTTAATAGACTCGGTATGCAAGTCCATAACGATCTGAAAACGCGGCCAGAGCAGCATGTTAATACCATTGATATAGCTATCTGCGACGGGGACTTTGCGTCGCTGCAGCTCGAAGGCGAAGTGCTGGTTTAGGCGGACGCAGAGTAATATGCCGAGACAGTCCGTCGAGTTGTCGATTAAGTGTTTGGTTAAAGAATGGCCGAGGGCGAAGACGGGTTCGAACATCTCGATTACGCGGCGTGAGCTGGTGTGTAGCGATTGTGTCTTTGTTCCGAACATTTCGGTTACCAAGGAGTATTCGGCAGAGATGTTATCGATTAGGGCTAGGTTGAAGTTTCGAAACGGGGTTTCGATGCCGTGGATTACAGGCTGCTGGGTTTTGAGGTTGTTGTGGGCGTTGGTGCTTGTGTGGCTGGCATTCTCTTCGGCGAGGTAGGAAGGGAGGGCAGTGTGATTTGTGGATTTTAGGATGTCCATGCGCCGTCCGAGAGCGAAGGGGTCGTAGGATGGGTTGCGGCCACCGGGGAATATATTTGCTAGCGGGTAAAATGTAAGTATTGTTTTCTATAATCCGTCTTTGAGCAGAATTGTTTTGTTTGGTTGGGGAGGTTTTGGGGTGGGGGGTTGGGGATCATACATCCTTTCTGCGAGCTCGGGTCACCAGCCAGCAAATCGTTACGCTCGGCAGAATGTACTCTGAGTTTCTCCAGTGCCTGGTGATAACGCGTGAAGTTGGACAGGTAATACCATCGCATCGTGTTGATATAGGCCTGGCTAATTTCACCTGCCAGAGCGGTGTGATTTCTAGACAAGAAGCCGTACAGGTCTTTATATTTGATCAGGGATTGCTGTTGGATGATCTGCGCGTTGATGTTGGGTGATCGGAAGGCTTTTATCTGCGCGACTAGGTAGTCTCGGATTCGTTCGGTTGCCTTTGATTATACCATAACATTAGTTTATGTGGACATAGTTTAGTTTGTGTGAAGGTTCACGGGAATCTCACCTTATCCTTAAGATCTGACAATAGCGGTTTTATATCGTCGACAGCCTTGACATGATTGGCAGTGGTAGTTGTTGCTTCGATATTGGCTGATCTCGTTTCGACTTCATTCAGGGCTTTGACCCATTCCTGGTTGATGGGTCCCTCCGATATCAGACGCACAGCTTTCGGTGATATGCTGACTTCCTCGACAGCCGGGCCGAGTAACCGTTCGAGGTTCCTTCTGTTTTCCAGTTGTGAGTTCAACAGTGCGGATCGAGACTGCAGTGATTCTATTTCCGCAGAGACTACTCCCAAGTCTGTCTGGAACCTGGACAGGTAGGATTCAACTGATTTCAAAACATCGTCGCAGCCCTAGGTAGGGGGCAGCGTTAGTAGATGGCCATAGCTTTTCAATTCAGAGACCCTCGACATACCGCTATTGCGCCGTGGAGGTCCTGAAACCTATCCCGTTCCTTTTCATCTACACAATGCATTAATCACAACACCACGTACTAGCAGCGGTAATGGAGGGGAAACAAAACAGAACATACACTGTTCAATGGTCTGAACATCTACATGTCGTTTCAACTTCTTCTTCTTCTTCTGCTGCTGCTGCTGGACAAATTCCTCCAAACTCAGCTCGCCAAAGTCAATATCCTCAACCAGACATTCCGGCTTCTGATCCACAGCCCCAGCAGCAGCTTGCACAGCAGAGTCTGTTGATGTTTCCGCTCCCCCTTCTTTGGAGTGCTTCCCAATGATATTATACAGCACTTCTAGTGGATCTACAATGGTGGAAGCAGAAGCAGAACCAACATGCTGCTGATCCAGCTTGGAGCTGTTCTGCCTATGAAGGGAGGTGGTGGAGGCATTTGGAGTGGTGGCCAGGGAGAGGGAAAGAGAGGAGGAACGAGGACTAAACGTAGGGCGGTTAGGCTGGGCGGCAGCGGAGAGGTGTTGCTGGTGTTGAGGGCGGCGAGCGGGAGAGTAGCCACGAATGCTCGGAGTGGACGCACCGGAGGCAGAGGGGTGGGCGGAGAAACGGTCCAGCCACATGGTGGGCTAGGCGGGGGGGTGGGACAGTATCAGCTGCATAGTAATAGTAGAATATTTTACTCTACTCCGTACATCCAGTACTATCCTATCCTTATCTACAACTGTACGTAAGTAGTAGGCAATGAAGCTATCCAGATCTCTCCGCCCAGCCGCAGCCGCCAGAAGCGCACAAAGCCTCGGCCGCAGCAAACACGTGCAAACAGCCCCGAAACAGCCTAGCGCGGATAATCCTCCGCCCGCTGCCCCTCAGCTTATATAAGCTTTTTTTTTTAAGTTACGTTGCTCACAAACGAGAATAAAAAGGAGCCAAAAAATATGAAAAATGAAAAAAGATATATGAAAAAGTAAAAAGTAAAAAGTGAAAAGAAAGAAGCAATAGTCTGGTAATCTGCCCATGTAGTACTCTGGAGGGTAAGTAGCGTAGTGAGTGGCTTTTGACTCTCAGGCGGGCTGCTTGGGTTTCGTCTGGCTGAAAGATTTCCCGCTATCATTTCGTCCACTCATTCTTCTCTCTCTTCCACTTTAACTCTCTCGCTTCTCCTCCTCCCACTCGCCCGCTCTCATTCTCTCTCCCCCGTCTCTCTCATCTTTCATCGCTTGTCGGCCTTCTTCCTCCTCTATAATTAACCCCCATCTATCTATCCAATCCTCCATTCCATCGAATCCACCATGGCCGACGATGCGCAGGTATGTCCCTCTCCTCTACCCCCTCGACTACCTTGACTTGGCCCATTGTGGGCTTAACTTGCCTGCTTGCCAACAACCCTCTTTTTTTTTTCACTCCTTACTTCCCCGCAGCTAGTTCCAAATCCCCCTCCCCCGCCCAAAAAATATAAAAGAAAATAAAGACAAAGAAAAAATTAAAAGAAAAAGACAATTAAAAGAAAATGAAAGAGAAGAAAAAGAAAACCCAAGAGAAAAGAAAAAGGAAGAATCAGGGAGATAAAAAAAAAAAAAAAAAATATGGGCAAATGATCGTTTGATAATTACACATCAGCACCTCCGCTTTTCTTTCTTTTGTTTTATTTGATTTATTCAATTAAATGCAGCTTATGCGCCCAGGTGACCCAATAAAAGAATCAGCAATCACATACAGCTAACAACCATATCATCCACAGCATGAACACACCTTCGAGAGCGCCGACGCCGGTGCCTCAGCCACCTTCCCCATGCAGTGCTCTGCCCTGAGGAAGAACGGCTTCGTCGTCATCAAAAACCGCCCCTGCAAGATCGTCGAGATGTCCACCTCCAAGACCGGCAAGCACGGCCACGCCAAAGTCCACCTGGTCGCCATCGATATTTTCACCTCCAAGAAACTCGAGGAGCTCTGCCCTTCCACCCATAACATGGAGGTGCCCAATGTCTCTCGCAAGGAATATCAGCTGGTATGTTATATGCTATTATATATCTTATGTTTAAATATATATTATACGTAGGAGACGAGTGTATGTTAATATTATATAGCTCGACATCACCGACGACGGCTTCCTGTCCCTCATGTCCGATGACGGCGCGACCAAGGACGACGTCAAGCTCCCTGATGGCGAGGTTGGCGAGAAAATCGAGAAGCTCTTCCGTACCGAGGAGAAGGATACCAGTATGTTTCTTCCCTTCTTTCTTTATTTTTTCAACTCACCCTTTTCCCCATATTTCCGCTGGCCTTTTTTCTCCTTCTCTACCCCAGCCAAATCACTAACGAAAAGTTCACACAGACGTCGTCGTCCTGACTGCCATGGGCGAGGAGGTTGCTATGGACGCTAAGGAAGCTCCCCGCGCTTAGATCTAGCTTACATCCATACAAAGTAGTTTGTCTGTTTTTTTAAGTTGTTTTTTCTCAGTGTGTTTCATGCTCGATTTTAACGTGTTGCCACCGCCGCCGCCGCCGCCGCTGCTGCTGTGATGATTGGTCTGTGTTTCTTCAAACTACAAGGCCTGTTTGATGAAAACTTGAAATCCAAATCTCGTCCCCCATGGTTTTATTTTACCCCCCTTTTTTTTTTTTTTTTTGTGAAATATTGGAGTGGCATCTGGGAAAAGACATGGGAAACGGAGAAAAAGAAGAAAGGAGAAAATAGCAAAAAAAATAATAGGAAAATGAAAAGAAAAGAGTGAAAGAAAAAGAAACGAAGAGAGAGAGGGGTATAATTGTAAAGAACTGGCTGAGGGAGGGGGGGCTTTTCTTTAAATGTATATTCTTTCAGGTTTTGTACTCTCTCTCCTTCTTCCGCTTCTTCTCTTACTTTTTTTCTCACCTTCTTCCTCGGCCGCCTCCCTTTCTTTTTTCCTCTTTTCCCAGGGACAAAATCAATCAATGAAAAAAAGAACCAAAAAAAAACCATGGGAAGAAGTTTTTTGTTTTTTAATTTTTACATTTTCAGGAAAAACCGCAATGGGCAAAAAAGAACAAAAGAAAAGAGCAAAGAAAAGCAAAGAAAGAAAAAACACACCCCCCCCCCAAAAAAAAAAAAAAAAAAAAAAAAAAAAAAAAAAAAATTTACAAAACCATATAAATTTTATTTTAATATTTTCGTC